>JACEII010000084.1:456804-515802 GCA_014332785.1 Antheraea mylitta
CCTGTAAGTGAGTGGGTGAGTGCGAGTGACTAACCTGTAAGTGAGTGACTAACCTGTAAGTGAGTGGGTGAGTGAGAGTGACTGACCTGTAGATGAGTGAGCCAGTCGTTCTGTCGCAGCAGCAGCGCCTTGAGTCCGTGCAGTTTCCTCGCGATCGCTTCGGAAGCGCGTTGTTGCCGCAGCATGTACTCGCAGCGCAGTTTTAAACACGCTTGACTCGCGAACTGAACACGAAACAATCATCACTTACCATCATATGAGATTATGGTCAAAGGCTAAAATAGTAGAGACTAGAGAGAAAAAAAACAGTTTTAACGGTTCGTCTATTAGATTTAGCGAAGATGGTTCTGTACTTGAACCTCGTGCAGGTTACACCACTCTATCAGAAATTAGTTTCAGATGTCCGTCAATAGACCAAATGAGATATATATATATATATGACTTTAGCATTACAGCTCCGATGTCCAATAGTATTGGATCTGACGACGGTCACCACCGTTAGAGTCTGTAGACGGCAAAAACCGAAACCTGTTTGCATATCTCTACCTAACCGTGTTAAAATCCGCCACCATGAATGACTCTTTTTAACAAGCAGCAGGGAACAAAATTGCCAAATCATTTTTTTTCTCGATCTGACTAAGCTATTGACCTAACAAGGTCTTATCAGCTTTACCGGACTACAAAGTACACCTCTTCTAAAACGTTATGTTTGTAACTTTATTGTTGTATCATTGCAGTGATCTTTTAAAGTTAAGGATTCGACGACGGTGACCACTGTTCAGCCATAAAAGCTTATTAGGTAGGGAATTGGTACCTGATTGCAAATTATTACCTAGAGGTGCTGAATTCAGACACTATGACTTTTATTATTTCTTCAATTATCCTCACCTCAAGCGATTCCTTTGGCCCTGGCTCCTCCTTCTTGCTGATATTCAATATCGGCTGCGAGGAATCCCTCCGTAGTATCTCCTGAAGGACAGCTGTGAAACTCATCCTCTGTTTCTGGAAATTGAATCATAAGTCTCAGTACTGGGCTTCCGAATGTCCCATAGATGGGAAAGGCATTACAATTTCCCACTATATGACTGTGTCGACGAAAACATCTCTTAAAACGTTCAGATGTCTGATTTATCTGATATCTTTCTACACTGATACCAGATCCCATTATAAGTGCCAGCAAAATAAATAAGTTCTGAAAATGATATTTGTCTGTTGGGATCATTTGCGAAATGATCACCATCATATTGCCGTTGTTGAACGTTATAAGACATTTTGGAAAAATACTTGGTATACAAAAAAACACAGCAATAATTAGCTATGGTCTATATCAAATACAGAGAAAAGGTAAGTATACATATTAAATATTGGATACCATATAAATATTGTATATTTAGTAGGTATTTAATGCCAGAAAAAATAACAGTACTTAGCTATAGCCCATACCATATACTACATACATAAATACAACTCATAACTAATAAGTAATTAATGCCAGAATAAATAATATTACTCAGCTATGGCCCAGAGCAAATACATAATACTACATATATAAACATATCACATATTTAATAAATAATTAATGCCAGAACAAATAATAATCCTTACCTATGGCCCATACCAAATACTATTACTACATACATAAACATATACCATAAATAATGAATGCCAGGACAAATAATAATTCTTAACTATGGCCCAGACCAAATACATATTACTACACATAAACATATCCCACATTTAATAAATAATTAATGCCAAAAGAAATAATAATCCTTAGCTAAGGTCCAGAAAAATACCTAATACTACATACATAAATATATCCCATATCTAATAAATAAAAAATGCCAGTACAAACAATAATCCTTACCTATGGCCCAGACCAAATACTACATACATAAACATAGCCCATATGTAATTCAGTAATTAATGCCGGAACAAATAATAATATCTGGGCTTATTTTAGCTCACACTAAATACGGAATAGATAAAAACATGACAGTCTTTTTAGATAACCCTTGACAAAAAAAGTGCTATAAGCCGGACCAAATACTGAATACTCGTACATCAAAATAATTTATTTGCATTTAATATGTGCAGAATAATAACAAGCTGTCTTTAGACAAACATTAAATAAAGAAATAACACATTATTTAGATAACCGGGGTTAAAAAGTTTTTGGTTAAGACGCAAATTAAATATAAAGAACTTACAAATGCCAGTCTACCGTATTAGATATATATAATATGATTTCACATGAATTTACCTCTTTCAGTAAATTATTAACATCCTGTTGTTCGAGACTTGGATTCTTCAACTGTATCTCTGTGTAAAGCTGTTCTTCCAAATTATAAGGTTCGAGTATCCTGAAGCAATAAAAACAACGTACGAAAATCTAATACCAAAATTAATATATGAAGAAATAAAGTTATCAAAGTTATATAGATTCAAACTTCTTTATATGAATTAACTAACTTTATTCGAGTGTACTTTTAATAAATGCATAAAGTAACTTGTGATGAGGAATAGCATCTCTGATGTTTAATAAATCATTTTTGCTCGTAGTTATCGATCCCAGAGTACCACGAACATGTGGTCAAAAATCTAGCAGTCATTAATTCTCCAAGATCTTGAAGAGGTTAGGAAACCTTCTGTGTCGTTTTCCTAATCATCTGTTCTTTGCCAGATTCCTTCAGATCAGATCACAGCATCTAGTTTTGTAAGTCAAGTGGACCAGGGAAGTATCTCAGAAATGTTTTCCACAGAATCGGTTCTCCGGACAATTTTATGCTACAAGAAGAACGGAGTAACCCGGAGAAGCGGTTAATACTAGAATTACATCATTATACTAAACATGGATATTGATTATTACATGAAAAATCTACATATTCTCAGTGCACTCTGTAATCAGTCAGATTGAAACACTCAAGGCAAAGACAAGGTGTCTCAACGCAATCTGAACAATATGTCACCACTTTTCTAGTAGAATTCTTTGTGATTACAGACGCCTTACAAATCGCCTACACTGCTGTAGATCTCCAAAACGAAAAATGCTTCGAATATTTACTCATATTATTTGTTGGGTAGAATCTCTCTGTTCCTGACTATTTATCCCACATGGTGGTGGGATCAGCCTTCCGTACATTTTTTCTCCACTTCACTCTGTCCATGACATCGTCATCAGAAACTTTGCACTCCTTCATGTCCTTTAAAACTACACCCTTCCAATTTGTTTTGGGTCTACATCTGGGTCTTTGACCAGGAATGGATAGTTGTAGTGTTAAATTCCCTATGTAGTCTGGTGGCTTTCTTTTCACGTGTCCATACTATCGCAACCTACTTTCCTGAATCTTGTCGGCAATGTCACGCACTCCTAAGCTACCTTGCACATATTCGTTGCGGATTTTATCGAGCCGAGTTATGCCACACATCCACCTTAAAATCTTAATTTCGGCGACTTGAATAGTATGGATGTTCTTTTTATTGTTATTACAGTTGGGTAGAATATTTCATCATATTTCATCGCTTCGGAAAAACCGTGGATAACCTGTGTGACAGTGAGCGTGTTAATGAATTACATACCTGGTGAGTAGAACGGAATCGGAACAGAGTACGAGCAGTTTGGGTAGCGGTGGGAGTGTGAGCGCGACGCCCACCGGCGGGCTCAGGGACACGCTGGACCCGCTCGTGCACACGAGGTGCCGCGACGAGCTCACGCGGGACCACAGTGCTGACAGTGCTGCTTCCGAATCCGCTTTTATATATAAAAACACATAACTCTTCACACATTCTCCATTACGTGAATAACTGAATAAACACCGAAGAATACGAGTTAAGACTTTACGATGTAAACGAATTTCTAACAACAGGAAGTATGAACAGTAACTATTACTATTCTTAGTAACTCGTATTTGTAAGGTGCAAATCGAGTTTCGTATAAGTCGCGTTTGTAGCGTGATGCAAAGCGCTGACAGCGCTGCCTTCAAATCCGCTTTTCTATACAAATAACACATAACTTTTCATACATTCTCCATTACTTGAATACGTGAATAAGCCCCGAAGAATACGAGTTAACGTCTTCCTTTATTAAGTTAAAAAGCGAGATTAGTCACAAAGTTTAGTTGCCGTGATAGTAAGACTGATCAAAACGTGTTTCTAAACATGGCGTATTGTGGCTTAGATCAATTCTACATGACAACACATTCATATAGACTTGAAAGAAATCATTGAAAAAATCTTCGAACCGATCGTTAATCGTCGTTTTTTTTTTTTAAATACTTCATACGATTTAGCGCTTGACCGCGATCTCATCTAGTGTTAAATAACAATTTGATCTAAGATAGTAAACACGTTAAATATAGAGGTGGCAGAATCTCGAGTGCCGGAACACACCAACAAATGCTTGGCGGTTAGTTTTCAATTCCAGGTTGGTTAGTTAGCCAGGTTTAAGGAAAGCCTACCTATCACCACGCTATGGTTTCATCAGGGTGTATTACTTCACCATGAATCCATGCAATCATTGGAAGCTCCAACTCAATTGCTATGATTCGAACCAACGTCCATAGACGCAGTGTCCGAAAACGTTACAAAGTAAGCTATTGTTGCTTCAAAATTTTTGCTTTTCATATTTTGATAGACATATTTCTAACACAAGGAACTACACGCAGTTCTCATATATTTATTTTCAAGAGTATTTTTATGCTACAGTACTTTTGTTTGTTTTTTAACGCTAATTTTCATCAACTTTAACATTTACGATATTGTGACAAAGAATACGAGTTAGACCTCTTGATTTAAAAACACTTCTAACAGAATAAAGGAGAATTCGTATATATTTTCAAAATAATTGTTATGTGAGATTACTTTTGTATTTTAGACTTTATGAAATACTTGTACATTATCCAGACGGTCGTATTAGGCCAATAAATTACGAAGAATACGAGTTAGGCCTTTTCAATCTGACCTAAATCTTTCTAATAGAACAATTAACAATTCGTATATATTTTCAAGGAAAAATAATTTTGTTTATTTTATTCTAACACAACTTACACAAAATTTGATTGGCATTTTAAGAATACGAGTTACTAAGAAGAATACGAGTTATTATTCATACGATAGCTAGTCAATTAGATTGTTGTAAAGTTTCGAAGGATTCGAATAATATTTTGAGATGTGGGAAACAATCTTGCACTTGACACAATGTTTAATTTACAATCACCATACACAAGGTAAGAATTTATTAACGCGATTAGAGATCTATAAATAGACATTTAACGCGACTTTCCTTGCTCAATTATAAATTGTATGATATATAATGTTTGAATCACCTTCATCTGCGTGTGCGTAGTCGGAGAGCTGTTCGAGTATAGGCAGAGAGACGGTGTGCACGCCGCCCGCGTGTACGCACGCGTACGTACTGTTCGTGCACTGAAATATTAACTTTCTACTTATTATATACCAAAAGTGTAATTATACCGACCTAATATAGATTTAAGAGGTCTCTTCAAAGCACAGCTTCAAAAAAAATCAAAAATTTGCACAAAATGTAAAAAAAATAATTCAAAAACGTCGAAATCCGATTTTGTTCCATTATTGCTCCTATATATAAATAGGCAGAGAAAAACAAGTAAGTACATCTTCCTTGACTATTTCACCTTCGTTATTTATTTTTTATCGTGTTCATAATGAACTTATACTTCAAAATCTGTGAAATACATAGAATAAATATCTACTATATACGTGGTGTGTACCCCCTCATTATAGTCGATTTTTTACCGCATACGACCATTACTACAATGAAAATCAGTACTCTTTAAGAAACCTTCCAACTATTAAAGGGAATCATCGTTCGTTATTATAAAGCAATGTAATGATAATGTTGCGTATTACCGGGTACAGGTGCACCGGATAGAGCGTCTGCAGCGCGTCGTCCTGCGGGTTCAGTACAAGGTTTAACTCCACCGTCTCCACCACGTATAACGCGTGACTGTCGACTTCAGGTTGCTCCTTCTCGGAACTCTGGAATTTTACACACAGCTAGGATTGCAGTTTGATATCGATTAATCGACTAATCCATTTTTTTAACGTTGACAAATCGATTACATTAATCGATATGTAACAACAAATCAATCCAGTGTTTCAATCTCTGACACTATAGTCAAGATTAAGGGACCGACTTATATTTAAAAAAATGTTTTTTATTTTTATTTAATTAATTCAAAATTAAACTCAAAAATACTTTGCTCAGTTTAGTATTATCAAGAACTACCACCGGTTCGGAAAACAACCCAGTCATCGAGAAGAATCGGCAAGAAACTCGACCGAGTACATATTTCTAACATATATCTATACTAATATTATAAAGAGGTAAAGTTTGTGAGTTTGTGACGTTGTGAGTTTGTGACGTTGTAGGGGGTAATCTCAGGAACTACTGGTCCGATTTGAATAATTCTTTCAATGTTATATAGCTCATTCATCGAGAATGGTTATAGGCTATATATCATCACGCTAAGATCAATAGGAGTGGAGCAACGATGAAAAATGTTTCAAAATCGGGATATTTTTTCCTTTTGAGAACTGTTGTGTTAGTGTTGGTGTTAGTGTATCTATTCCACGCGAACGAAGTCGTGGGCAGAGGCTAGTTTCCAATACATCATACAATAGCTTATAGTGGATGCACAGAGAGGAGTCAATTCCAGAGATCACTATCGTCCACATACTGTTCCACTCTATAATATCCTTTTGACACTAACACCCGCTTGACATGGCGCTTAAATTTGCAGTCCGGCAAATCGGTAACATGTTTCGGGACTTTATTGTAAAACCTAACATTATTGCCTAAAAAACGATTACTGGTTTTGCTAAGTCTGAACCATGGGACGACCAGTTTATTACAGTTTCTAGTATTTACATTATGCCGGTCTATTACTAAATTTAGTTTTTGAAAGTAATTATTGACATACATTAAATTATACAAGAATGTGAGGGTATAATTAAGATACCGAATTCCTGTAAATTCGTTTTTAATGATTACAAAAGTATTGACTTAAAATTTGTGTTCTATTCAGATATAGATAATATTAATAATGATTTTTATATATATAAATTATTTTAATGAAGCAATCACGTTAACTTATGTATACCACGAGTTATACGAACACTAGCGAGAATCATTCTGCTTACATTAATGCGTTTTCGTGACGTATGGACAATCATTTGTACTGGCGATCGTATAACTCTATAAAAAAGTTTTTGGCGGGATTTCAGACTGTCATGTAGTGGATTTTATATTTTATTCATAATCTTGTGTTACTTGACTCTATATTGTATAAAGTTGGTGGTGTTTATGTGATATGGTTAGTTTATTATGCATTAGTGAAGTGAATGAAAAATAATACCACGGAGCATGCAATTCTGAGATGCCACAAAAACTCCATGGAAGGTTCTAACAAGGGAGCCACCATCTTGTTAGAATGTTGATTCACACGACGCTTGATATTGAAATAATCGTACGAGGCTTGTAATATTATTGACTACGTGACAATGGCAGTAATAATCTGAACGGTTGATTGCCACAAATAAAGTTAAAAAATTTTTTAGACAAAACAATACCGTATCATAAAGAAAAGAATACAGCTTACGTTTGGTAGCAAGAGACAGTGGTATAAAGCAGCCGAACAGGTCGCTATCACCACCAGCGGTGGTAGGTCACCGCCGCCCAGCGCCAGGATCGAGCACGATTCCGAACCGTAGTTATCATCAGCCGGAGGGTAGATCGACAGCGGTCCCGACAACATCCGTTTCATTGACCTGTACCATTTCCACGTATAACATCAAGGACTATTTTGTAGATGGATACCTACGACCTAGAATGTTCTATAAGGAAATCTTAATAAAAACATAAAATGTGAATCCAATCGAAATTCAATTTACAATGTAAATGGTGAATTGCTGAGGTAACAAACATTAAAAAAGAATACAACCGAATCGAAAACCACCTTCGTTTTGGAGTCGTATGAAAGTACCTGTCATTGTTTCATAAATACATGAAGTATACGAGGATATCACCAAAGTTCTCTAGAACTTTCTAGTACTTTTCTTCAGAGCTGCAGATATGACTCTGAAAATTTCCTATTCGATTTTATGTAGTTCCCTGGTGTATCTTCGAAAACCAAGGTCCAATATTAATATAATTCAAATGGGACCCACTTAAAACTATCCCCTTTTTAGAATTAGAAGAAAATTCAAATCGGTTTATAAATGGTTAAATTCTAAGGTAACAAAAATTAAAAAATAATACAATCGAATTGAAAACCTCCTTGGTTTTGGTGTTGAATTGAAAATACGTATCATTATTCCAAAAACGCGTTAAGTATTCGAGGGTGCCACTAAAGTTTTCTAGAACTTTCTAGTACCTTCTATTAGGACCGCAGATAGGAGTCTCCGATTTGATAACACTTCTAGCTACTATAGTATATTAAATTGATTGAAAGCGATATCTGCAAATGATCTACGAGAAAACTATAGCACTAACTATCCAAATTTACTTTTACAGTGCCTTAAGAAGTTCCACTTAAATGTGGCAAGACATAACTTCTAAGAACAATTTATAGAAACTTACCCCTTATTATCTAGATCACACTGCATCATGTAGACCTCACCATCTCCTCTCAAGATCAGGAGATGCTGCGAGTCGGGAGTGGGCGTGAAGTCTACGGCGGTGTCACCAAGACTGTCCAGTATGGTCTTCCCAGCGAGCAGACTCGTCGGCTTGGGTCCGATGTTGTGCACTTTCACCAACTTGGGACCGTTCTTCAGAGCTATATTGTATAATCTGAAATAATAAATGATGATGCGATGAAGTCCAGGTAGCCAATGTTGGACCAACGAAATGTCAATTCGAGGTCCGCAGGCTCGAATACCGCCGTAGCAACGAAGTTTTCAGGATATGAGTTAACTCTAACTGAGCCAATATCGGTTTAAAAACTCGTGGTGGTCTACTGGTTTGATCGGCGGTTTATCATTCGCAGGTTCGAAACTAGGCATTTATCAACGGTTTTTTCGCAATTCGCATACATTTACAAATTTAAATTGGTAACATTATCGGGTCAAATGAAAGAAAAACATATTGAGGATACCAGAGCCTGAAAAATGTTCTGTAGTACTAGAAATAAAACATACAACCATGGATTTCTCAGAGTTTGAAATTACCAAGACGTGGTGGTAACTATGCACATACGTTCCTTCGAGAAGAAGTCTATAACCCTGCAGTGGGCTTCTTACAGGCTAATGACGATGATTATCGGTAAAAAAAAATAGGTGTGGCACTCGGGAACTGCCGCGGTAAAGCTATTGCATAGTATTTTTTTATTAAGTTATGCAATTATAACTATTTATTTATTTTATTTATGCAGTATTTTTTTTTCTTTGATATTAATTAAAGTTACGCTTTTTGAGCGTGGTGACCGATAAGAAAACATTTTTTTTTCTTTTATTAAATAAATGAGAAGTTAATATTGTTCAAAATATTTTTATTATCTTGTAATACATGTAGGTTATTCAGGAATATTAATCATTGAAACTATAGGTTTATGGTAACTGAAATAAGAACCAAAAGTTTGAGACTTGATATCTTCTAAATATCTGGATGCACTTTGTTTATTCATATTTAAAACACTTTGTACAATACCTATACACCAGTATACTTTCTCACAAACAGCTGATTACGTATTCGTCCGATTTCGGAGCAGCTCGTCTCGATCCGTGCGAGCTTTGTACAGTCGTACCATATATACGTTAAGCGAACGTTCGGCCGAGCTACATGGTAGGCAGAGTGGGGGGTGTTAGGTTTTTTCGTTACGGAATTTTTGGATTCGGTGTCCACGCTCAATGCCCGCGATAGAAGCTATGCAACAGCTTAAAAATTAAAATGCTTAACGTCACGGAAGAATTAAAAAGTAACTTGGGAAAAAGGTAATAAAGCTGGCGTTGGTATGGTTCTTACTGCAAGTTATGGATGACAACAAATGATGTTTTTTGTGATTTTGGTCCTGTTTGACAAAAGAAATATAGATCGTAATGGAAAAATTAAATATCAACTAAAAAATAAAACCTGTATTATTAGACCGCATTGAAGTCGCTCATTTCTTAAATCTGTTTTCATTATGACAACGAAGAGTGTAAGATGAAAGAAATAACACAAGGACTGACAAACGTACCTGATGGTATTATCGGAGATAAGGACGAGCACATGGGAGAGGGACTGCGGATGCCAGTGCACCCGACACACCTCGCCCTGCATGTACAGCAACCTCTCGTCGAGTGTGGTACTCCTGCAAACAATAAGTAAGATTCCAGTCACTAATACAAACAAAACATGATATGATATAACTTGGTACATGATTTCTTTGAACCAATCATAGAACCCTATCTGAAAACCCATATAATCCATTTACAAAATACTTCTTCATTTATTTTACTTTTGGTAACCAATCTTACATTAAATTTGATTTTTTTTTTCGAAATGACTACGCTTTTGAACCAGCAAAGTCTTAACAGCTTCACCGGACTACTAAGGCGAGCGCTTAAGGCACTCAGCCGACTTTATTTTGGCAACCAGCTCAAGGGTGCACGGTACACCTCGGCTTGGCTGTTGCATGCAAAATCGCGACCTATCTTAGCTAACCTAGCTAACTATTCATATATGTATGAGTTGTTGAAACGTATATGTGTACCAAGCATACACGCCTCAACAACTCCTCCATATATTTATTATCGGAAAATTGAAAGTTTTTCAGTTCGATAAGGGAAAAAAAAGTAAACCCTTCCAATTTCATGTGTAAGCGTGTAGGCGTGCACGTGTGTGGGGGTGATCGTGTAGTGTTGTAGCGGTGATGTATATTTGTGTGTCACGGTATCGCGCAAGCAACACACTCAAGGGCTCCCTATCGAGGGATCGAACTTAGGCTTGAGCCGCTGTCGTGGGAGGCCTAATCGGGTAACATCGGCCTACTATTGTCCTTGTTAATTAAATTATAAAAGGTACGTAGGTACGTACGTAGGTATTATATAAATTAAAAAAGGTACGGGTTCATAGTTTGCAGCGGATACCACTAAAGGACTGGGATGATTCGCGGCTTTTTCAAAATAACTAATCGTAAGTGATATTACGTACGCCCAGATAGAAGGGATCTCTAGGTCTTTATGGAGATCGACTCTCCGGATGTACCACGGGGCACCGGTCACTTTACGTAAAACACGATTTTGGAGAACCTGCAGCTTATCAAAGTCATCTTTGGACATATGCTTATATAATCTATATATCAGAATACTAAACAAATATATAATCATTGTTTTCCACCATCCTCGAAGATTCTAAAGGAAATCGTAGTAATTTTATAAAAATATTTCCAGTGTTTCGTTCCAATAAGAAAAAAAAAAAGTTCTACCACACAACAAAAATGGCCGCGACAGCGCGTAATCAAATTATTACCGAAGCAAGCGGCCACCTAAGGGCGAGGCCTTGCGTCCTTACCGCGTATATATCATAGGGAATAATGAATGAAGCCTTTTTTCCGCCGATAATAACGGTCGGCGTGTTTAAAATAAAAAAGGAAGGTTCACCGCAGCGCTGCGGTGATTTCGTTTGTTAAATTCTCGCGCGGTTTTTGTCTCAATAATAATTTAGGCCTTAGACGATGTTAGAATTATTATTTTTGTACCTTTCAAAACGTGTAGTGTTACATTTTACTAATTGTCGCTAGACGCTTTGTTTTCACCTGAAAAAGGATGTCATATTTCTCTATATTTTTGTCTGATTACCCATGAAAATTCTCAAAACGCCAAACGTTAAAAAAACTTAGGCTTTGTTGTTGCGTGTACGGTATTATTTTGCTACACAGTAGTGTTACTTTTGTTGATTGTAATTTATGTTGAACCGAGTTTAACTGATATATATCGTAGGACAATGTGATTAGAAATCCAATTTGACAAATTATTGAATCGATAACGCTATTGAACAGATAAACTACAGGTAAAAGTATCTCAGAAACCGAATCGAACCTTTGTCCATCGAAGTTGTTTTTTTTTTTATATCATAGGAGGCAAATGAACAGATGGGTCACCTGATGTTAGGTGATCACCACCGTCCATAGACACTTGCAACACCAGGGGAGTCACAAGTGCGTTGTCAGCCTATGTTTGGGAGGAGGGCGGGGGGGGGGACAGGAAGAGAAGGAGGAAGGGGAAGGTACGTGGGTCTCCGGCTCTCTCACTGACCGAACGAAACGCAACAATGCGAGCACTGTTACTTCACGTCGGTTTTCTGTGAGAGGGTGGCGCTTCCCCGGACGAGTAGACCCATTCATGCTGAAAACAATAATAGCTTCAGCTTGGCTCTACCACTACTAACTGTTCAGGTATGTTATCAATTAAGCCATCATTGCTTCAATGTCCTACATAAACCGTTAGAGTAGACCGAATATAAAGAATGCTGTCATGATTTATTAAGATAAAATATACCACAGATAAAATCGCGAGCGATCGCAGGTAATGAATAAGTATGCCAGTTTAAAGCGATAGAAATCAATATTTACAATTCTTGCGATTATTTCTGTTATGACAGACGATAATGCCTAGATTTATTTCTACAAGCAGAATATCGATGGTTCTTCCTGATACCCGCCCGACTAGCTGTACCACCATAATCCTGTAAGTATATTCCGTGTGGTACCATTCTATGCAACATCGTGGTCACACGTTAAAAACCATAAACTAAAAAAGGAATAAAAAAGCAACAACATTAAAAACCCGAAAAGAAAACACTAAAGAAACCAAACATCTATCATATAATTTTTAC
Source organism: Antheraea mylitta (assembly GCA_014332785.1). NCBI lineage: Eukaryota > Metazoa > Arthropoda > Insecta > Lepidoptera > Saturniidae > Antheraea > Antheraea mylitta. The sequence goes on from JACEII010000084.1 coordinate 469,658, forward strand.
ACAAACCAAAGACAAAGGGGGACATTAAACAAACCCCAAAATATACAAAAAAAAAAAAATTACAAATGATGCAGACATTAGAGGGAGCCACCCGCGAACGGGTACGCGCGGTTGCGGCGGTGTCTCCGGAACAGAAAAACCGATAAAAAAAAAAAACCGGTCGCAAAAGGTTCCCGATCCGGGTGAAATAATAAGAATTAGACAAAGCGACCGGACGGCGGCCGGTAACCTCTCTTTACGTGTCCAGTTTTTTTACGAGCCGAGCGCGTAGCCCTTTTGTCCTTCCGGGATCTCTTTTTTAAATAGATCAGGGAGAGCGAGGGCAACTGAAGATCGGGGTTGCCAGCATCGGTATCCAGATTCGCGGTAAACGATTAAATAATTCTATACGGTTCCGAGAAAATCGAAATTTGGCCACAAATTTAGAAAGCAACCCTGATATGCGGAAAAATAATTAAATAACCATGACGATAATGAAAGATTCATTAATTTTCAAAAACCAGGTATGCATTTTTAGTTGTAAAGTTAATTACAAATATTACAGTGGACGTTACTTTGCACTCCCGCTTAGAATTGAATGGCCACTACCAAGTCATTGCAACAAAAAATGTTTCATTTTATTCGTGCGAGGTGTATCTGAAAAGTTAAATCTGAAACTAGAGAGAGAGAGAGCGAAATATGAAAGACTAAAACAAAAAAAAAATGAATCCAAAACGCCGTTTCTTGGTTGACAATTGAACCTGATGCCGATTGAAACTGTTGGTATGTGGCTGTAAATATGAAAAAAAAAATATCTTAATATACAAATATTCAATGTCATGATGTTTGTTCACAATGAACTGCGAAACTACTCAACAGATCCTCATTAAAGTTGGCATTTATGTATAACTTGGTCCTACTTGATATGTGGAATACTTTATATTTCGATTAGTGGCCTCAATATTTTACAAATACAAATTAAATTATCGTCAATGTTTATTATTATTATTAATTGTAAGTTTCATCAGTCTCTGTATCCGTTAACAGATGGCGCTTTAAATTATTATTTTTTGGCAGATAACTGAACCGACTGTTATAGATATCTTAAGAATTTTCTAAGAATTCAATTTCTTTTTCAACCCCAGTTCCTTTTATGGTGTATGTGTTTTATTCAATTCAACATGTAATAACTAAGCCACAGCAACTAGTACCCGATGAATAAAAAAATATGTCGCAGAATAACGTGTAATAACCACAATCGACTACAAGTGTTTCGCTTCTTCACGGAGCATCTACAAATAGATGTCGAATCTACCGGTGCGAGCGGGCGATCAAATAAATTAACTAGGAATTTTTTGTGCCGACGATTGGCAACACTAGCGAAGACCGCCGTGCCGCGGCCGACCGACGTCCACCCTTGAAATATTATTGTGGATTTTTCTGCTCGGTATTAATAAATATTTTTCCCGGGGTTATTCAGACACAACGAGTTCTACTGGCGAGTCGGAGGCCGTAGCGCTCTTGCTGCTTAACGATGGGGATTCGCCTCGAATCAGCGCCGAATTATAAATTCGGTTAATAAAATATGATACGATAAGGTCGGTTCTTTTTTTCTCTCTCTACACCGGCCAGACCTCTATTATATTTTGTTTAATTTAAATATAAATAATTAAATTTAAAAAGGAAATCTCGGGGTCCCGTAATGAAATTTTTGTTTTCGAGATAATGAATTGAAAACAGTGCGCGTGTCGCTCGCGCGTTGTTATTTCACCATTCCACCTCATTCGGATTCACGCAGCGTATTTTATAAAGTGCCCCGAAAAAATTATATTCTAAACGTATTAATTATGAAAATGATTTTAATTTATTTTTCTGTTATATCTCATCTCTTTTGACCCTTTATCGTGGCTTGTACAGACCGCGAGGCGTTGTCTAAAAAAGAATGCTATTTAATTAAACATTTATAAAATGTACAAAAATATGAGAAACGAACGAAACTCAATTAACCTTTAAAACAGAAAAAGAACTAAAAATAATTATTGCCTACAGCGTTAAAAAGGAAAAATAAAAATGGTCCACAGATATCATCGGATTTGAAACATTCCGAAAGGCTGTAATCAACCGAAGCATGTACGACGATCAAAAGAACTCCGAATACCATAACAAACAAAAAAAAAATGAAATATTAAACAAAACACATCGATTCACAGACCGCAAGGGGTTCAAAATCGTAACGAACGGACGAAAATATTCTAACACAATACTAACAAATTGATACAAACACTCATTAGTAGAGGATCGCGGAAGGCGGACAGGCCGCGCGGTACCGGGCATGGCGTCCGCGCGGGTGGCGGGGATCCGGCCGACCGCCGCAGATCTCTACAATCCACATCCAACGTACAAATATTATCTAAAATTCCTTCTCATTTATAATCCTTTTGTGTCCTCAGAGCGGTGTCCTCCGTCAGAACACCCCCGATGATACCCCCCTCTCCTGCCGACAAACGGTCGGTCGGTGGGGTATTTTTATATTTTTAATCGCGTTGGGCATTATCCAAATGGACATTGGCAGCGACTGCCGTCTACATGATAAATTCTCCTTTCGTTCGACACCCGAGCGATGTTTTGTTTTGTCCCTGCCCGGTTTTCCTTCATTGGGGGGTAGAAATATCATTAATTACCTTTCGTGCGTTTATAGATGGCGGGGTCTTAATGTTTAAAAATTGTGCCGACTTCTGCTAACACGCCATCGAGTTTTCGAATTTTTTTGCCATGATTACGTTAGAATCGAATGATTTTACGGCTTTACACCTACTATGTGATCGATGGTACGAATTTTTCGACTGGTTCGTAACTTTTTGCGTGGAACAAACAAATCTAATTTTTCCCTAACGATTGTTGGTGACATCTGTCTTCAAATCCACTAGTTAGACATTATATTACTTACACGTGTATAGCCAGAGTAATAAAATAGTGTTAAATTTGACATTTAATTAATTACAACAAAGTAATACTATCTCAAAGAAATATTATTGTTACGACACCACGCGACTGATTTTTCATTTATTTTCTTTTTTTTTTCTCGAACTGATTGACCTAGCAAGGTCTTAATAGCTTCACCGGACTACAATTATAGGCCTATTTCTATATAATGTAACCTTTTATGCATCGTAATTATTTTTGTCTTCTACACATACATCTGCTCTGTAGCAACAAGTGTTCTGATACGTGAACACTGTGAACAGCGTTGGGAAGTATCCAGATATTTCTCAATAACTTCTGACGAAAATTATGATCGTAAGTACACTATAGTATATAGCCTTAGATTTCATTGTCCGATTAATATCACAGACTTTAGCTTACGCCGATTTATAGGAGCCGATTAAATAAGACAATGATCGTGAATTTTGATACATAAATATGACTCTACATAGTCTACTAGATAATCAATGAAAAGCGCGAGCACTTGAACTCTGTATAAAAATAATATATACTTTCCAAGTATATCGTTCAGAAATGTATTGTTTTTAAATGACTTACGTACAATATAGTGAAAACGAAGTAATATACATATAGTTACTTCATCAGAATAAACATTCTATTATAAGAACGCTCATGAAACGGGTTAGTCGCTTAAAATTCAAAGTGATGCATAAACATTATTTTCTTGACTGAGTCATTAGTATCGTCATAATACGGGATAATTCTTTTCTCGCACGGTATTCCGGTAAAGCTGTTAAGACCTTGCCAGGTCAATAACGTAGTTCGAGAGAAAAAAAGTTTTTTTTCGCAGTTTTTGACGGGATCTTAGTGTGTCATTGTTATTTGACTCTATATTTGGTATATTGGTGTTGTTTTATGTAACAGTTCAGTTATTATGTAAGCTGGATCGGAAATAATATTACGGAGCATGACTTCTGAGATGCCCGCAAAACTCCTGGGAAAGTTGTAATAAGGGAGCCACCATGTTGTTAGAAAAGAAAGACGCTTGTAATATTATACCTACTCGACAATGGCAGTCATAATTTAGATAATCTAGAATTGGTTGGCAAAAAAACTAAAACAAAACAACTTTTTAGTTAAATACATATCGCTAGTGGAAAGATTAATTCACTAACGTACAAAAATTATCAATACTAAATCAATTAACCTTTATACCGTCGAAATAAATTGTTATAGAACGAAGCTATTGCCAGTTACTCGATGAAGTTTTAATACAAAATAACCTGTCTAGTGTAAAATAGAACTCATTACTTTAAACCCATTTCCCACCGAACGGTACCCTCTCGGACGGGATATTTCAACGTCATTAATTCATGCCCACAGACTGGGTGCACTCTTTACATACACGAACAAGAAAGACTACAGAATAATAATAAAAAAAAATGTAATAAAAATCCATAGCTTTTCTATATGCAAAGCAGTCCGGTGGATTCATCCCACCGTTATAATGGGATCATCTATACAATTTCAATTTTCGTATAATATATTAGGGTATTTTTATGTTTTATTGGTCGGTCGGATTTAGCGGTTTCGCATTTAAACTTTTTTTTCTTTTCGTGTTTCCTTTATTTTATGTTTCGGAAGATATTGTTCTTTCTTGTTTTGTTTCAAAGCGGGGGGTGATTCGGGTAAGGAGGGAAGGGGGACGGCGGCTCGATTTTTGTATACTTGAGTAATCTTAAATGATTTCCTTATCCAATTGGGAGGTAGCACAGGTGTGATATGCTCTCAGAATTGTTGTGTTCCGGGATCAATCGATGTATATCTGATGTGATCATTAGATTTATTAAGTTATGTATACAAGCTCAATTGATATAAGTTTATGAATATAGAATTATAGATCAAGAGAAAACAATGAGATATTAAAATCAGGGATCATTCCATGTTAAGCGACAGATATACCAAGACATAGCGAGTAACATTGTATGAAAAACCTCTTTAATAGTCCAAGACATAAGAAGTCCATTGCAAACATCCAGTACACTTGTAATGATAATATACTATGAAAAACCCCTTAAACTAGAGAATAAAGGTCAACGATTGGTATTTTTCCGTAAAAAAAGCACGGCGATAAATAGACAGTGAGAAACAAAACGATAACTAATCCGTTACGTAACGTAACATTTTATCAAATGTTAGGAAACTGGCGTAATATGTTCAAAGTGTAGACCGCGCACCGCGTGTCGATGTCGGTCTGGCCGCGTGACCTATCGGCTATACCGTCCATTCATAAACATATGACCTAATAATCTTGATAGTTTTTATAGAAAACATCGAATTATTTTTATTTTTTCTGACGTACTTTCACTCATATAGTATCGAATCCTACAAAGATGTTTTGATGAAGGAAACATCGTAATCAAAGCCGAGAATAATTTCTAATTAATTTATAATAATAAACAACTACTGACAGGGAATTAACTGTTAATATATACAAATTAAAGAATAAGCTACAAAATTAAAATCAAATGCATAATTTTTTTTTTAATATCCATACCAAGAGTCGCTTTAATCATGTTTCTGTGACTATCGCTACTGGTAATTTACAGATTTTTTTTTCATGACAAAAAGAAGTTATATCTGTAATATTAATGAATTCGTTTACATATACTGCTACCCGTTTTTTTACACTTTTTAATTTCGTTTTGTTAATATCTTGGAATCAATAAAAACGGGATATTTTACAGTTTTCCATTACAGACATTAAACACAAAAAAGGTAACCAAATGTGTAAGAATATGTTATGTGTTATCTACCCACCTCCGGTGCCGCTCGAGACACGAGATACTAGCGCCATAATATTAAAGATGCATAAATGAGAATTCATATAGATTTCAATGAGACATACATAGGAATTGATATTATTGGTTTAACTTACTTTACATTAGTTTGATGATTATCATAACTTTTGTGTATCTTGCAGAATTGTCTATTAATCGTATTTGCTTTGACTTACATAGTTTGACCGATAAAGGGCTAGATGTCGCTACTCTACCCACATAATTGTATGTCTAAACATATTTCAGATACATAAATATCAATGATTTTATATAGAATCGATGTACGTAAATAATATTAATTTGTTTGTTAATTATTATCTTTGTGTTACTGAAAACATGTAGCAGAATTATAAGTAAATATTTATGCTTTGATTTATATAGTTTGTCTTATAAATTATATAGTTCGGCCTATAAAAGGCAAAATGTCGTTGTTATCTACGTTATCTACGTACACGTAACATATCTTGTGTTTATAGCGTTATCTCAGTTGAGCAGCAATTGCTCATTGAGCGTATTCTACCGTATGTATGACGGCAAGTGTTCTAATTCATTTCCACAATAGAGCCATTGCGCTGGGCTTCGGAGCCACTATTTTACGGCAAATTGTAACTGATCACGAACTAAAAAGTTCACAACATCTTATCTTTGCCGTACCGTAAAACTGTGGAACAATCTAGTGCACTCCCTCCTTCCTGTGATATCCTTCAAGCGTAACGTGAAGAAATATTTACACCGGGCGGCGTCATAGCGGCGACTGGCGATGATGATTCGTCTCTCGGTGGACGCTATTATTTTTAGATTGTATTGTGCTAACCATCATGCATAGTGCAGTCACTTTACCGTGCTACAATATAAAATAGAACAAATATTGAAAGAATATTTTACAAAGTATCAAGAACCTTCTATCCACACGGCACATTATCGCGGCGAAACAACGATCACTTCGGCCCGTTCGCAGGCCAACGCGTCGCAATTTTTTCGGCACTCGTTTTTTTTTAACCGACCAAACCTCTCCTTTTTCAGAACGCGGTCGCGGTCGAAACTGTTTAATGATTTGAAAAACGTGTTCTATCAGCCTTTACACGGAAACAACCGAAAAAAGCCGACAACAAAGGGTTCGGAGTGCAAATATAGACTTATCGGGTGCGATTTGCCACGTCCAGAGCGGTTTTTGAAACAATTTTCGACTTTATACAGTAGGTTTTAGAAGTCGCATTAGATTTATACGGAACCCGGTGTAATACTGTCGGCATACGAAGCACAGATCTCATCGGCAATTTATTATATTTTGTCCGTTCGGGAATTTACGATTATTTGAACAGTCGACAATGGACGACGCTTCGGTGTGTGATTGGACGGTTTTTCTAAACGCCAATAATAAATGGGGTGATGATACACGCGAATAAATATAATGGACTATTTTGAATAATAATTTATTGATATTATCTGTTCGAATAAATTTTATATTGTATCTAAAATCTCGATAAAAATTCCACGATAACGAATATATATAATTGTGATGAAATAAATTTAAATACTGAATGATACGAAATGAAATCAATACTCCTCTTTTGTGTCATAGCTAACAGAGTGAGAAACATGAAATAGTTTCCTTATGTAACCTATTATTCGTATGATATATTTGATTGTTTCACGTATAATTTTTTTATGTGTGAAGAAATTAACTGATCAACCGCTGTATTTATGAATTTGTTATCCATTACGTATTAATAATGCATTATATTATTTGTTGTACTAATAACCACCTTTATGGTAGATTATATAATACTTTTTAGTTCAATACTTAAGTCGCTACGAGTACTTACGTAGCATTCTTTTCTTAATGCTACGACACGTAGTACTTATACGTAGCGCATGCTACGAGATAACCCGTAGCGCACTGTACGCATAACATTGGCTACGACGTTATCTACTCGGCAGAATCGTCACATAAATGTAGTCTGAGATGATTCGATATTCTTTTCCACTTCTTAATGATAGTGTATGATAGTTCATTTGATTTGAACTGGTCACTGCATCCTACAGATATCTATTGTAAAGGTCAAACAATGGAGCAATCTTGCTTCAAATCACTAATAGATTGTTTATGTGTGGAGATGGAAATAGAACGGGTTATATGGTAGTACCAGTCAACCCGTGGACTGTCCAAAACCATTAAGCTCTATACAAATGAATGTAGTCTCACGAGGCACAGGTCAACAGATTGTTGGCAGCATAAGTTTACAAATAAATATAAAAAAAAAAAAAACAAATTTTATTACAAAACTTTAAAAAATAATAAATTATGTATTGTAAAAGCATAATCTTTGTGTAAAATGTATTTTTTAATCATTTTACATTTGCACGACTTCTTTCTTTACTAAACCATCAAATTGACAATTTATGATGTTGGGAAATAAAAAATAAAATAAAACATGATCGGTCACTTTGAGATCTGGGTCTTCAGAAATTGACCAAGGGGTTATCAATCATATTCTAAGAACCATATGCTGCAATCACGTTGCTATGCATCAGAAAGTCGTGATGGTATATCGCCTAAAATCACTACTTATATGGTTTGTCTACAGATTTAAAACAGTTATCTGTTTTTAGATACAGAAACTAACGTAGAGGTAACAGTTTCGTATACCTTGAGCAGCGTCTAGTTTCATATTTCTTTATGATATTTCGAATTAAAAATTTACCTCCAAACCACGGCGGAAAATTTTACTCCCGCACACCAGATTAGGCCCCCCTCGGTAGCGGCTCAAGCCTAGGTCCGTACCCTCGGCGTGGAGCCCTTGAGCACGCTGCTCACGCGATACAGTGACACAAAACCTTACATCACTGCTACATACAGGAGTGTAAGGGGTGTCGAGTAACATCTTAAGACTTGAGACACCCAAGCCAACCTCACCTGCACGTGGTGCACCCTGCTGATCAACGAACGAGGCAATGGCGATAGTGGGGTGGTAGGGTTTAACAGCCCGACTGGGTCGCAACCACCATGTACATGGTGAAAAAGCCCGTTATAGTGACTCGCTTTTGCGCGTCGCGTTTCGGGATCAGCCTGTGCATATCCAGTACCGGGTGACTTTCGTTATTATGGCCGGCATGACAGCGGTGACCGACGATGGATGATCTGTCTCGCGGTGGTCGCCACTGTTCTTGGATTGTACTATGCTTACCATCAGGCATAGTGCAGTCACTTTGTCGTGCTTCAATAAAAAAAAAATACATCACACACATCACCTATTCACACGTGCACGCCTACACGCTGTTTTTCTTTTTCAGAGAAATAAACGACAAGGAGTTTTACCCTTATTTTTCCTTATCCTATCATATCCTATATAGTTTAGAGGAATTTATCGGACACAAATACATATAGGAGTTGTTGAGGCACGCATTCATGGTACACATGCATGTTTCAATAACTCATATACGTATACCTAGATAGCTTAGCTTAGGTTAGCTCAGATAGGTCGCGATTTTTGCACAATACAGGTGACAGCCCAAGCCCAGGTGTGCCGTGCACCCTTGTGTTAGTCACCCAAACATCCCAAATCGGCTGAGCGCCTTCAGCGCTCGCCTCAATAGTTCGGTGAATCTGTAAAGACCTTTCCAGGGCAACAGTGTTTCCATTTCGAAAAAAAAGGTAGAGATACCATCGGCAACTAAGTCTTCTAGAGTAGCACTACTTATGTAGTAATGGCAAAAATAATCAAGTTTTTCATTATTAACATATGCATTTGATTTCTCTAAAAATATATTAACTAATCATAAGTCACAAAAATTAACAACAGTCGCATATCAAATGACAACCGGTCGTCGGTTCGACACTGTTCCAGCCGTTTTAATTAAAACAAAACGTATAATATTATAAATATAGCGCTTTCGTAGCTTTACGAGTGCCACAAGAAAGATAGAACAGCTAGCTCACTATGTTCAGCAGTGTGTTATTTTAAGAATTGTAGTAATGCATTCAGAAGTTACGCTCGCGCTGAAGATTTACTTCTGAATTTCACAAAAAATAACGAAACAATATTATTGATAAATAGATGTACCTGCGACTTTGTTTGCGTTGTTTATATTGAGTGTACACACGACGAAAAAAAAAAATTGAAAGTAAAATATATATTTCGAATATAAAATTTTCAAAGTAAATACTGTTATCTATTCAATCCCCTGTCCTAAGCGAGTGCGCTATACCGGTTACCCCACATCACACATATCTGAATATGTAGTATTTATAAAACTCTCAGTTTCTTAAAATATTAATTACTTTATATAAGAACCAAGTAACTAGAACGTAAAACTAAAATATTTTGATAGAGAAATATTCATTAGTTTTCAGGTGATGCTCATATATTGGTAGACGTCTATCATTTTATATATACAGCTCTATTGTATCGCGAACATCATACACTTAGTGTAACATCCTATATGGTAGCACGTTCAGTTATGTCGTGTCCTCAAAAAAGTTGCTACATACTCAGTAAGTAAGGGATGACAGAGATATGTAGGCCACTGAGATGCTAAACTATACACAAGCCTACTACAGTGACACTTGTTTAGTAAAATGACAATAACCACCGATAATGATTCACTTAAAGATATTCTTTCAGATTTTAAACGTTTAGGATTTGACCAAATTCTCACCTATGATGGTAAACATGGCAAATCTAGATAGGTCTGGCTTTAAAGAGCAGCTTCCGGAACACACCTACACGTGCTTGACAGTAGATTTTTAACTTGACGGTAGTACATAATCAGACGGGCTCAGAAAAAGGACTATCATCATAGTATAATTTTATCACGTTATTTTCTTTCGCCTAAATGTCCGGCTTACTCGTAGCCATAAGTACGAACTTCGATTGACGCCATGTCCGAACATTCTAGATTGGATTGCACTTATCATTATTATCTATCACAGTGTCGTCACCCTGCCGTGAAAACCTCTGCCTGTATATTTTTAGTTCTGTTTCCTACTAACGCTATTAATTAGATAAAGAAGAATATAGTGTATCTACTGTATGTATTTTAAAGATTGATATGTAACAGTAGTTATGTTTTTCCACGACAATAATGTAAGCTGTTGTTCTTGGTTTGTGCCAACGTTATAGGTGAATTTGAAATATATAGCGTTCGTTTTAATTGGTCCGTGTTCTGGAACGTTCCGAGTTATTTCGATCATGACATCTTCACAATATATTCATGATTGACACCGAGTAACGTGGTGGGTAGAAAAGGATATTTAACTGATATATAATATAACAAAGTAAATGATTGTCAATGTTCATTATTGTTATTAATTGTTAATTTCATCAGTTTCGAACACTTGCGCTTTAAATTAGTTTGTTGACACAACACTATACGACCGACTATAAATATGTAATAGATGGCGTAACGCAAATAATTTATTACACAAATTTATTTCAATATGTAAAATAGGTGGTACGGTCTTCGTCTTAGATGAACTCAGAAACAACTTAACCTATCTTTATGTAATTATACACACATGTGTAAATTAGTCCAAGTTGATATGTCATATAGTGAAGCCAATCCTTGTACCCCTTTTAAGCGAATTGCACGAACGGATGAACTTGAAATTGAATATTTAAAGTTTATATGGAAGAGAAGTGTAGAAAGCTTTTTTTTTATATAAAATGCATTACAAACACACTACTGCTTGCGTTGTACACAACATATGTAAATAAAAAGACGTTTTGATAGTCATCCGTCATTTTACTCTTTCGTTCCAATTACCTTTTTCAATATTTTTAACATAGGTTAATTGTTAATATAATATGTAAATTCATAACATACATTAATAATTAATTGATACATAATTAATAAAAAAACTGAAATAATTATTATTCTCTTTGTTCTTATTGAAATGTCAAAATTTTTAAGTGACACGACTGTTTTCACTTTACTTCATTTTTTTTTTTTTTCGAAATGTCTACGCTATTGACCCAGCAAGGTCTTAACAGCTTCACCGGACTACAAAGACTACTACTTTACTTTATGTTGTCATAAGAATAAAGCAATATCAATCAAAACCAAAGTCAATGTTAATATTTTAATATTTAGTATTCTTATAGTGAACTAGCTTTAAATGATGATTCAATAAAGTGAGCCAAAAAATACTTTGATAATTCAAAATAACAAAATTTGTTCAACCTGATGTAGCAATTATATTTAGTGCAGTTGATGATGAATTTTGAAGATGATTTGAAACAAAGATGAATTATTATCAAAAATGGTAGTATTGAAAATATCTTTGTTTTGGATTCATCATTTGATTTTATTGTGTATCTATTATTTTTCCAAACGATGATACTGGGCATATGACCATTGCTCATAATGTACAGACTACATTTAATTCAATATCACTCAGAAATGCTACCACTCATGGTGACGTGTAAAATTAATTGAGAATTTTATCATGAGTTGAGTGAGTTATTTGCGTAAAGTTATATTTACTTACAATTTGAGAGTTTTACCACCTTATGTAATCGCCTACTTTTTGTTTCAAATTTATAATTAACTAGCTGTTACCCGCGGCTTCGCACGCGTTTTTTGAATATATTAAATAAATTTAAAATTGTTATTAGATGTGTAAATAACAATAATACTCTTTCAAAAATATTTGTAAGTATGACACGCACATCATCTACAGTAACAGGTAACATGTATATTATATAGGTGAATACTAATAGTGTATCGAATGGGATGGGATTTATCATAAGCCACATAGCTGGAACTTTAAACTACTATCTATGTATCACCCTCAGTGCTCACTTACACTATATAAGAAAGTAATGAAAATATTAAGCTATACATTATCGAACAATATGTGTTAAATCTTTTATTATATAGATATAATATGTCCATATTGTTGATATAATCAAGTTATTAATATACCTTGCTATAATTTAAATCACATATAAACATATGACTCAATTATATTTATTCTTGGAGTCCAGTACAATGTACGTCACACGCACATGTTTACAGTGAACAACATATTTTTGATCAATTTCACACATACGAATGCTCAGATAACAGTTCATCACAACATAGTTATTTGTCTGTAAAATTCCCGTTCAAATATTACTTGTAGTCCGTTGAAGCTGTTAAGACCTTACTAGGTCAATTGTAATGTAGTCATTTCTAAGAAAAAAAAAACCGTTCAAATAGGTCCAGCCGTTTCGGAGATTACCCGGAACAAATAAACAAACAGACATATCGACTGAATTTAAAAAAAAAATGTTGATATTTGTAGCACCGCAGATATATGTATTCATCAAAAAGTATTTATTTTAATATTATATACACACACTTTCTTCTTATAATATGTAATATATCGCAAACCAAAAAAACAAAACTAACGTAGAATAAACTTTTTGAGGAATTTTTGACGGGATTTCAGTCTGTCATGTAGGGGATTTTATACTTTATTCATAATTTTGTGTTATTTGACTCTATATTGTTTTAAATTCGTGGCGTTTTATGTAATATGGTTTGTTTATTGTGCATAAGTGAAATGAATGAAAAATAATACCATGGAGCATGTATTCTGGGGTCTTGAAAATTAGGAAGATAAAAATTTACGAAATATTATATAGAAGATTTGGCGCTTATTATTATTTTTACAACCTCAGAATTGGCAGTATGGATTAATTCCTTCGCCTATATTGATGGACGAATATTATTACTACTAACCTTTTAGAATAGCAGCACAAAATAGACTTTAAAAATGTTTGCGATAGCAACGTTCTACGTATAATCAAAAATTGGATTTAAAAATAACGTAGAATAAACTTTTGATCAGGAACACAAAAATAAACCCTGTTAATATTTCCGATAGAATGTTATCATGTTACCATGGCAACTCATCTAATACTGACATTGCCACGCAGCGGATGCTCTAAAAATAGCCCGATTTTGAGACATTCTTCATAAGCGCTCCGCTCCTATTGGTTTTAACGTGATGATATGTAGCCTATAGCCATCCTCGATAAATGAGCTATCTAACACGAAAAGAAACTTTCAAGTCGGAACGGTAGTTCTTGAGATTAGCGCGTTCAACCAAACAAACAAACTCTTCAGCTTTATAATATTAGTATAGATTTCAGGTTTAATTTTATTTAGACAGACTTTTTTTTCATGTAATATAATAGAAAAAAAGTGGCACATAATTGAGTAGCCATGATGAAAACCTTTGATTATAGAAGTAAGTTGACAAAAGATCCCTAATAAAGTTCAAACTTTACGACCATTGGGCGCCCACTAGTATAGGATAATTAGTTATTTGTATGTAGTCCGGTGAAGCTGTTAAGACCTTGCTGGGTCAATAGCGTAGTCATTTCGAAAAAAAAAAAAAAGTTATTTGTATCTTATTTGGAGGCAGTAGGTGAGTTGCAATCGGTAGAATCCTTGTAGTTACTAGTCTTGTTAAAGATTTTTCACCTTTGGACATACAATTGTATACAATATATTTATACAAATGTAATAAACTATTTGACGCAGACGAAGTTGCCTGGGTCAGAGTTAGTTCAAAATAAAAGGGGTTATTTAAATAGAAAAAAATAATAAAATTATTAATTTATTCTATACTTGTGCGTGACGTTTAATATGCATGCCAGTACTCGTAGGGGACGTGTCTAACGATTTCGTTTATTTATAACATGTACATATTGATTATAAGGGGGGTGCGAACTGAGGATATGTTATATTAGAAGCGCCGAAATTCTTTCGTTTTTTTTTTCCATTACTAGTTCCAGATTTAATTCTTTATTTACACATACCGTTCCATTTATTAAAAAAATATATAACTCGAAATGTAAGTTTCTCAAGTTTCCACCACAAAATAAATTAGCGTTTCGGGAATAATACGACCCATTCAATAATTAGCCTCTTCAATACAATCAAAACTACGAAAATATCTAATGACATCTGGCAGTTGTTCTCTTTTTGATTTAAACGTGTGAAAAACGTATTTTCCAAAAATAGATAATAAAGTGAAGTAATCTATACTATAATATTGTATGGAGGTAAAGTTTGTGACGTTGTAGGGGGTAATCTCAGCAACTACTAAACTGTTATTTAAAATGATTTTACCAATAGAAAGTCACGTTATTTGTGAGTGTCTTAGGCTACATATTAACCCGAAAAATAAAAGACCTATTTTGTGGTACTCGGATTTGCAAAGTAGGTCACAGAAAAAACGGTAGAACGAAAACGTTTCTTACGAACTCTACCTTAACGATGAGATATATATTATTGAGTTCTAGAGAAAAATTGTAGAGCTTGATAATGCCTATAAAAATGTTAGCAACTTTTATATTTAAGTCACAAAAAGTAGGTCACAAGTTAAGTTACAAAAACGTAATTATTATATTTACTTTAATCCATTTAAAATTCATTACATCGGATTAATTTGATTTTATTGTTTTTTAGGTAGTTGACCCGTGCAACTTAGTCTGCACCAAATCGGTTAGTACTGGTCCCAGTTGTATTTTTAAACACGAACAACTTTAAAAAACTTGAAAAACCCGATTGCAGTGGCACCTACCGTTTCCTATTATGAATCCAAACTATGCAAGGACTCACTCAAACATATACCCAGTTGGATGTGAAAAATCTTTTGAAATAACCCTGAAACCAGTTTTCAGTATCATCTACCGTGTCCAATATATTTATTCTTTAATGTACATAGTTTTCTACGTGACATTGCGACTTCATTCAGGTTTATGCTAATTGTTGTAGTGTATTATGCTGTCACTTCATCTGTATTTAATTATTTTACAACAAACTAACGGGCCCGGCGGATGTTGTCACGCCCTTATAAAAAAGATTGACAAATTATACACTTAAGCTTTCCTCATGAATCATTTTATCTACTGGTGAAAATCGCATGGGTAATCCGTTCAGTAGTTTCGGAGTTTATCGCGAACAGACAAATAGACGTGGCCGAAGACTTTGTTTTATAATGTGTTAGCAGGATGTATACGACATAGTCGATGCAGTCAGGATGACAATAAATACCAAGTAGTTACTTTCACTCTTTATTTGCTCAGAGTTACGGCATACAGTACTATTCACAAAGGAATGCGTAGATACCACCGACATCTTGCCTTTTATAGGCCGAACTATATAGTTTATAAGACGAACTATATAAATCAAAGCAATTACCATTTACTTATAATTCCGCTATATGTTTTAAGTAACACAAAGATAATAATTAACGAACAAATTAATATTATTTACGTACATCAATTCTATATAAAATCATTTTTATTTATGTATCTGAAATATGTTTAGATATACAATTATGTGTGTAGAGTAGTGACATCTAGCCCTTTAGAGGTCAAACTATGGCAGTCAAAGCAATTACTATTATTATCATAATAACTAATGTTATGCAAGTAATAAATGAATAATATCAATTACTATTTACGTCTCATTGAACTCTATATCATTATGATAATTCTCATTTATGTATCTTTAATAAAATGGCGTTAGTGTTAATGTGTCTCTCTTATATGTTGGCGCTTGGCGCTAGTATCAATGCGTATCTCTAATATGTGGCGCTAGTATCTCGGTGTCTTGAATATGACGAGCGGTACCGGAGGTGGGTAGCTAACAAATGTGTTATAATTTTAAAAATATTATATGATTTTAAAAATAAAAATTACATTAACTACATTTTTTTAATGAATATTTAAATATATTTCTGAGCAGTTTAGAGCTGCTTCATTTCAAACGGGAATGAATATGCGGTTAAAATTTAGTCATCAAGATAACATTACCGATGCGAGAAAAAACCATCATTACCAACAGCTGGCACTGAATGAAAAGATCAGTTCGAATTCAGTGTGGGAATGTTCACCAAAAAACTGAATTTTCAACTTCTGTCAGCGACAACATCCATTATCCCCTTGCGGATAACGTGAACTTAGTCTATTCTAGATATGACAATAGAACGTACTTCAGTAATGGTATTTACTCAGTTAATTCATTAGCAAAACTGTAGTCCGGTGCAGCTGTTAGACCTTGCTAGGTCAATAGCGTAGTCAGATCGAGAGAAAAAAATTATTACCAAAATTGCTGTTATAGACATTTGAATTATTATACGTATAATCATGTATAAATATGTAAAGGTAAAAAAAGATGAACTACGGCTCGGGACGCCTGGCAGATGTGAAACATCGAAATTGTTTTGTATTTATTATAAGTTATATGCATGAAACAACAAAGTACGACACCAATCAGCTATGGCAATCTTATATTTATACGATAAGGTTGCAAATGTTTATGAGTAGGTATTTCGTTAATATTGCAAATTTCGTGTTTTGTGCCGCCACACCAACAATCACGTTTACTCACCGCCTATAGATGTTTCACATTCAAAAAAATACAGACAACTTTTACTTTATAAATATTGCGAAACATTAGTGTATAGGTGTTGAGTCCGATGCAATCATTGACAATGCACCTATGGAATGGAATGAAAAATAAATAGATAAGGTGGATTCATATTATCAGAGATTTTGGAGTAGGTCCATTCAAAGAAGAGTGAGGTATGTAAACATTAACATAATATCTACATTTTCTTAGTACTAGGGTCAGATAATAATTGAAAGTTTCTGTTTTGATTTTTTTGCTATTGTTTTCTTTTGTATGACACGTTGAATGGATGAGGGTGTCGCATTCTTGTTGAATAAACCCTCAACAAAATTAAAATAACACATTTGCACAGTAGCCATAGTTATATTTTTTATGTATCTTTACTAAAAGTATATCAAATCTGCATATCTTAAGATCATTTTTCAAAAACGTAGTGTTAGTTAATAAGTAAAATTAGTGATAGCTTCTTCGATATTTCTACAGAACTTATCTCTCAAACAAATTTATCTTTCGAGTAACCTCATACATAAAAATATAGTATATAAATTAGAAGCCACATCCAGCGAATATAAGTCCGTGAACAACTGTAAATAATTAAGCGAACACCGATGCCGGTAGTCCCGGTTTTTACGCGTAAATCGTCGATCCGGGATAACAGTGATCAATATTAACAACAATCGGGAGCTGTTCGCGCGTTTCCGTCGCACCTCGGCGTTACGTACGCAAATCGAATTAGCTATGTACCGTGATTGGCTCGCCGGTATGACGTCACTGATTGTACATTCGCCACGCTGATTTTAAAAACGCGTGATTGGGCATATTCGGTTAGCCCGTTAATTTAAATTTAGAATTTCGTTGGAGAGATATAAACGGTGATCACTGGTGATGTCAAAAACGTAAGACAGATGTTGTGTTGTCGATAAATATAGAGTGATTCTAGTTGTTTATCTAGCTCTTTATCAGAACTGCTTTATTATAAACTAAAAGCGATAGGTATGTGAGGATTTTTTTTATTTGTTAATTTCTAATTTTATATATAATAACATGATTGAGATTAACCTCTTCAATATGAAATGAAGAAGGCAAAAACTTTAAAATTCATAATTCAGAATAAAATATGCTTACAAAAAATATTAACTTTCAAAATATTCCTTAGTGTTTTGAAAATTAGATAGCCAAAAACTCAACGAATGGCATATTGCACAGTTTATAGTATTTGGAACACATAGAAGTTTATTTAATTCAACACTATTATAAGAGTCATTACAGGTATAATATCTCTAGACCCCATAATATAATTCTGAAACAAAAAACAAATTACATTAAAATATCCGAGATTTTTTTAAATCGTACCGAAAATGCATTCAACTCTTATCTTATACTACTCTCTGAGATCTAGAAAAATTCTATGGAATGAACTCCCAGAGGCAGTGTTTCCGGACTATTACAATTTAATATCTTTCAAGAAACGAGCCTACTGCTTTCTCAAGGGCCGGCAACGCATTTGTGGCGCTCCTCGTGTCGCAGGCGTCCATGGCAGGCGGTGATCACTTACTATCAGGTGATCCGTATGTTTGTTTGCCAGTAATGGCATAAAAAAAGTTGATTTCTTTGTGTACTATTAACAGGCTGACACCAAATCTATATTCTTGTACTTTAACATAATTCTATACTAATTATTAACTTGGAATTCTGTGACTATTAAAATAGTATAAATAGAATAAAATATGTTCCCAAAAATTCTAAAAGTGGAGCGTATTCAATACGCAAACGTATGCAAATTACGTCGGACATTTGATGCATCTTCAAAGACTTTAATCCGACGTACAAGGTCGAAATTCCCTCGTATAATAAATACACTCTTTCGACGCCGACACCCACTTCATCTGGAATATCAGCCAAGCGATTCTGAATCGAAAGTACAACTATTCGTTTCTCGTATGACCCTAAATCGCGTTCATACCGGGCGAGAGAGCTTAAAACTAATACATCTGGGTGGCCGTACGGGGTTGTAGGGGGGATGTGGGGGGACGAGTGCAGGAGTGGGACGGAACGGGGGAAGGGGGAATGGTCGGTGTTAATTATTCACATTTTAATTTACGGAGCCCAGGCACCGCTGGCTAGCGGCGGCCAGAGAAAAATGTCTTGCAATCCGTTCGACAGACGAACGACCATGTTTAATACGTGAGATATGGAGTCTAAACGATTAATAAAATGTATCATATTATACTAAGGTACTCGACTTTTTATTTGGTATATTGGAAAGATGACAGAGATAGTATCAGTCTATGCAGTTATATCCATCGAGTGTATCCATATGTAAATTGGCATTTACTGACAGTAAAAATATGGCGTCTTATAGATAAAATTACGATGAATCTGCTAAAATTGTACTGTGTAATTTTTTAAAGGATAAAACACTTACATCCAGTACTAAATCAAGTTTTTTTTTTATTGATGCACGACAAAGTGATTGCACTATGCCTGATGGTAAGTATAGTACAATCCAAGAACAGTGGCGACCACCGAGAGACAGATTATTCATCGTCGGTCGCCGCTGTCATGCCGGCCATAATGACGAAAGTCACCCGGTACTGGATATGCACAGGCTGATCCCGAAACGCGACGCGCAAAAGCGAGTCACTATGACGGGCTTTTTCGCCATGTACATGGTGGTTGCGACCCAGTCGGGCTGTATAGCCCTACCACCCCGCTATCGCCATTGCCTCGTTCGTTGATCAGCAGGGTGCACCACGTGCAGGTGAGGTTGGCTTGGGTGTCTCAAGTCTTAAGATGTTACTCGACACCCCTTACACCCCAAAAAGTCAGAATATATTTGCTATTTTAATTATTTATGAACTAAATTAAAAAAAAACGTGTAGAGCATACTAAATTAAACGGATAAATATTAACCTAAATCTCCTAGAGCACGACATTAGAAAAATAAAACAACGCCAACTCATCCATCTCACGTTCTATGAATTTTGGTAATTTCGTTTCACTTCTTCCTGTACCTATCCTACGAGATTGCCGAGGTTTAATAGTTTTTTAAACATTTCGTTATTCAGGGATTCCCACCAACCAAGAGAATTGTTGTCATTACAAAAAATCAACTGTCATCAAAATGTCAACTTAAAGTTTTTGGCAGCATGAAATATTTACAATGTAATTTATAACAGTAATACGGTGGCATATGATACTGTAAATGACGGTACAGTTTACAATTATTATTAAGTTATTAGTTTAGAATTACCGTGTACATGGAAACACTATGTCTATCGCAATCGATACGCTGTGCGATAGAGAGGACGCTTTACAAAACCGAAACAAGCCGAACTTAACTGAACGTCTCTCTCTTCTCCACGACGTGGCAAATCAAATGCCGGGTACTATAATTAATATTAGAAATGGGAATGTGAGTTTATTACGTTTTTACGCTCTAACTACTCAACTACAAAATTAAGCTTTGTAAGAATTACAGCAAAGGACATACTAAAAACACTTTTTTCGAAAAAAGCTAGATGTTTACTAACCGCGTTATAACAACTAATTATCCAATACATTATTCTTATGTAATTGAATAGCAAATTAGCATTTACATTATTATTTCGCTGTTAATTATCCATTATCTGTTATTAACAAGGACAATAGTAGGCCGATGGTACCCGATTAGGCCTCCCACGGCAGCGGCTCAAGCCTAGGTTCGATCCCTCGGTAGGGAGCCCTTGAGTGCTTTGCTTGCGCAATACGGTGACACACAAATATACATCACTGCTACAACACTACACGATCACCCCCCACACACGTGCACGCCTACACGTTTACACATGGAAGTGGAAGGGTTTTGTTTTTTTTTCCTTCTCGAACTGAAAAACTCTCAATTTTCCGATAATAAATATATGGAGGAGTTGTTGAGGCGTGTATGCTTGGTACACATATACGTTTCAACAACTCATACATATATGAATAGTTAGCTAGGTTAGCTAAGATAGTTCGCGATTTTACATGCAACAGGCAACAGCCAAGCCGAGGTGTGCCGTGCACCCTTGAGCTGGTTGCCAAAATAAAATCGGCTGAGTGCCTTAAGCGCTCGCCTTAGTAGTCCGGTGTAGCTGTTAAGATCTTGCTGGGTCAATAGCGTAGTCATTCCGAAATTACCAAATTAAATTACCAATCAAATCAAATCAATCAAATTACCCAACAGCACGAAAATTGACAACAGTTTATACCACCAATTATCGAACAAACACTGTCTATAAT
Organism: Antheraea mylitta; assembly: GCA_014332785.1. Lineage (NCBI taxonomy): Eukaryota > Metazoa > Arthropoda > Insecta > Lepidoptera > Saturniidae > Antheraea > Antheraea mylitta. The sequence goes on from JACEII010000084.1 coordinate 491,095, forward strand.
AAAAGGAATTATTATTGCTATAAAGCCTTATTATCGCACCAGTTTTTATCTAGTCTTCCTAGTTTGATCTCACTGATTGCCTCCCTTTCCTCTGCTTATCATTTTGGTTACTAGTTTATTTAGTATATGAAACCCTTAGTGTCTTTGTTTTCAAATACCTATTAAAATATATTTAATCACTTAAACCGAGACTCCAGCAACATTTATTTCACAAAATCTGAAAAGTACAGACACATTAGATTTACATTTTCATTATATATGTACCTATAAATGATCAGCCAAATATTTATCTGCCTTATTACTTAACAAACCCGTTGTAATATTCAAAAGGTTCGATATAAAACGAAACAGAACTCGGAATGTATTATTATTATACGTCACCTTTATGACGCGCTTTGAATAAAACTCGTTCAAAACAACCGACGCTCGCCGTCTCGTTCACACACAACGCGAACGACAAAGACGGCAAGACGCATTCTCTCCGATATAGAGACGAGAAGAAAGATCGGGAATTGGGATACATTGCCGTCTAAATAATTCAGACGTGCACACAGTTTGCTACGTTCGTTACGACAAAACGTTACCGCTGTTACGAAAATCAGCGGACGCCCTTATTTCCGAACGTCGTAAGGTTAATTTTAGAACGGCTTTCGAGTTTCTAACCGTGATACGTTGTGATGTAAAATCGTATGGAGTTTTTACAGGCTCTCATGCGAAATGTCGATTCGTATTGCCCGGACCGAGGCGATGAGCAAGCAGAAACAATGAATGTTCAGTAATGTATAACGGGGGATGACAAGATGCGATGCGATCCGCGTAAAGGGTAATAAGGGCGGATGTCGATCATTTCGTGTCTCTAGAGATTTGCTTATGCAGATTATTTCTGTGTTTGCGTTTGATTTTTGTTCGTGTTGTACTGTCGTCGGGTTAATTGCAAATTGCAATGACAATGGTTAAGTCTGCATTTGCGTTATGAACTGTACCTACTCACTTCGTCGCGGGTAATATGCAAAAACAGTACAATAACATGAAAAGCAATTCTTCGTATCCATATCTATACCTATTATTATAAAGTTGAAGAGTTTTGCTTGCACGTGTTAATCTCAGAAACTACTATTTTTTTTAAATATCATATGAGGCAAACGGACTGGTGGGTCACTTGATCTTAAGTGACAACTAACATCCATAGACACTAGTAACACCAGAGGTGTCGCAAGTGTGTTGCCATCCTTTGTTTGAGGAAGGGAGGAGAGGGATGGAGGAGTGTGGGTTGGAGGGAGGGAGATGAGGTAGGTCTCCGGCGCTCTCATTGGCCAAACGAAACACAACAATGCAAGCACTGTTACTTCACGTCGATGTTCAGTGAGAGGGTGGTACCTACTATCCCGGACGAGCCGATCCATTAATGCTTAAACCAGAAATAGCTTCAGCGTGGCTCTACCACCTTACTAGTCCGATTTGAAAAATTCTTTCGGTGTTTGATAGCTCATTTATCGAGAAAGGCTGCAGGTAAAATATATAATCACGCTAAGACCACTAAGAACGGAGCAACAATGAAAAATGTTTCAAAATCGTGGTTTATTTAGAGCTTCCGCTACGCGTTGCGTTAGGCCAAAGTAACTATTCCACGCGGACAAAGTCGCGGGCAGAAGGTAGTTTATTATATAAGTTAGGACTATTTACTGTTTCGGCTATTGTAACAATATATTAGGTTGTAGACGTAACGAACGTGAAGTATGACGAATACACATTTATAAATAATAGCTTTGATTCGCCAATAGTATGAAAAATAACTATATCTATTATTGATAAGAGTAAAGCTATAATTACTAAAAAAATCGGCTAACAAACAGAGAATAAATGTTAGTGAAATGTATTTATTCTCATCTATTTATATACCTATAGATATTTTGAACGAGTTGTTGTTAATTTTTAACCAACAGTGAGTTGGAATTATCGATGAAGTAAATTCAATCAATTTTTAACAAAAAATAAAATATAGAAAAACTAAACAGCGTCTAATGAAAAGAAATATTTATAAACAAGAATAAAGTAATTAATATTCTTAACGAATTAATTTCCTTTCCATCCGACTACCCTCTATTCCAATTTAAAAGTAAATAAATAATTCCAATCAGTTGCAAGGTGCACAGGGTGGCATCCGGGCGCGTTAATGAGAGACGTCGGGCCTCGTGGGCGGAGGGAGGTATAGCAGAACGCGTCAGTCAATTAGATACGAATTGATGTTACGTAGGTGTTTTTCCGCTTGCGTTGCATTAAGTCTTCATTTGTACTCTCTTATTATGGAGTAAGTTTTCTTTTTATCAGCGAAGGCAATTAAGCGCCATGTTAAGTGGGTTTTGATGTTAAAAGGATATTATACTGGGTGACTGGTTAATCGTCAGCAATATTCTTACAGGATACTCAGTACTTGATACTCGTTCTAGATCAATAAAAAAAATAGGTGCTTAATATTTGACCTAATTATCTAGAAAATAGAAAAAATATTAATCTATATTAAGCCACAGTGTAAATGAGCGTCAGGTGTAGTATCAATGAAGTGAAAATGAACCTAGATAATTAACAAGGAATCATTGTTCGAAGTTTGAACAATCAAAAGGGTTGTATTGTCCGTTTAACATCGAAGGTTATAAACTCCGGGATGCCACTCGCAGGTTTTATCACCGGCCATTCAACCTAAGTTTATTTAAATTTGTACCCATACTTCCGAGAGTCTTTGAACAAACTTTAACTTAGATTCTCTTTGTTGTTTATTAGTATTTATCTTGATAATATTATTTTACATGTTAAATGTGGCCATGAACAATCATACGATTGAAGGTTGTTACTATTTAAACAGTCACGGTGTGTAGTGCATCAATATATGAACGATGGTGATGTCTGGAATTGACTCCTCTCTCTGAATCCACACTTTTGTAACGTGCAATGTATTTTAAATATATATATTATATAAATATATACACGTATGTTAAAAAGATAAACTTGATCGCGTTTGTTGCCGGTTCTTCACGATTACTGGGTTGTTTGTTAGAACCGGTCGTAGTTTTGACATTCATATGCGCCTTATTAGGGCCTAAATTTAATAATATTTGACATTGATTAAACTGACTTTTATCGAAAAATATTTTGTAATGTATTACTTACTTTTAATACTTATTTCTGTAGTGCTCAGACACTACGTTGATAGACGTAGGTTTGAATCCTTGTACCCGAGTCGGAGCAGTATCGGTGAAGGAAAACATCGTGATGAAATTATAACATTTTTTTCTCGAACTGACTACGCTATTACCTGGTAAAGTCTTTACAACTTCACCGGACTACAGAAAAATTATAAAATGGTGATAGGGCTTTTACCAAGTAAAAGTAAAAATCACATAGCCTTTCTAATCATAGCTTCTTAGAACTTTAAATTAAATGATATCGTGATATATAATTAAATCCATTTAATTGAAATCCATCTCGAAGTTTTTTACGTTATACGCGCAAAACGGCAGACTACTATCATCTTATTTTATGTAGTCACATCAAGAATAAGTAAAAATATATACCACAAAATAGAAATTCGAAAGTAACCAATATTAAAATTCTACTTAAAAGGGCGGCGTGTTACTTAGCGAGAGACTTAGTCAATTTTCCCTTAGCTCTGTTCACTAGTATTAGCATATTTTTGTTACGACCCGTGTGAGCTGTACTCTAGGTAGATGACACGGGGGGTCATAGATAACACAACCTTATTAATAAGTATAATACAATATAGTAATCTTAACTTTAATGTGATGATGGCTTCTAAGGACATCGTGTCTTGAGAGAAAACATCGTAAGGATCTTCTCAATAGCATCTTGGCAGGGCTTTTTCTAAGTCCGGCTGTCTAGCTATAGCCCTCAAGTTAAAAATCGATTACCAAGCACCTAGAAACGTGTTCCGACTGATGTATTAAAGCCTATCCTCCTATAAGACTTAGCTTGGTTACAATCTTAAATTACATCGAAATTTAACATCAAACTCAAACCTATAAAGTATTATAGTTGCTTTATTGTGTTTATATATATATTTTTTATATTGTAGCACGGCAAAGTGACTGCACTATGCCTGATGGTAAGAATAGTACAATCCAAAAATAATAGCGACCACCGATTGACACACTGTCCATCGCCGGTCGCCACTATCATGCCGGCCTGCAAAAAGCTGGATATGCACTGGCTGATCCCGAAACGCAACCCGTAGAAGCGAATCACTATTACGGGCTTTTTCGCCGTATACATGGTGGTTGCGACCCAGTCAGGCTGTAAAACGCTACCACCCCGCTTGCGCCATTGCCTCGTTCGTTATTCAGCAGGGTACACCACGTGCAGGTGAGGTTGGCTTGGATGTCTCAAGTCTTATGATGTTATTCGACACCCCTTACACCCCAAATTAATTGTTTTATTATTTACACATTTCTTTTGAATTTTCGTGGGCTTGATATTAATTATTAAATAAATAATTTCAAAGTTAGTACATTGCCCGAACAAGCAATTTTTTACATTCTTATATATATCCACCTAAACATGTCCTTAATTGCCTCCCGGTGTCTGTGCTACATCAAAGGCTTCCAAAAGCACACGTTCACACATAATTTACAAAACATGTAAAAATATATTAGTAACAAGGTACATGTGAATCTAGCGTTGATAAGTAAATTTTAATTAGACTAATTAGAGTATCTATCTTATAAGTACCGCTTATTGAACTTCGATTCACAAAAAAAAAAAAAAAAACTAAAGGGTCAAGTTTTCAAGGATTTTTCTTCAATGTATACAACATTATTTTAGAGGATTGATATAAAAAATAATTGTTCAAAATGAATCAAACGGAAGTTTTTTTTATGTCATAGGAAATAAATGAACAGGCGGCTCTCCTGATGTTAAGTGATCACCGCCGTTCATAAACACTTGCATCACCAGGACAATCGTGAGTGCGTTGCCAGCATGTGTTTGGAAGGGAGGGGTAAGGAGAAGGGTGTGAGGAGAGGGGATGTGGGCCTCCGGCGCTCTCACTGACCGAACGAAAACAATGCAATCACTGTTCACTGTTCAATCACTGCAATTTCTGGGGTGTAAGGGGTGTCCAGTAACATCTTAAGACTTGAGATACCCAAGCCAACCTCACCTGCACGTGGTGCACCCTGCTGACCAACGAACGAGGCAATGGCGATAGCGGGGTGGTAGGGTTTTACAGCCCGACTGGGTCGCAACCACCATGTATATGGCGAAAAAGCCCGTCATAGTGACTCGTTTCTGCGCGTCGCGTTTCGGGATCAGCCTGTGCATATCTAGTACCGGGCGACTTTCGTCATTATGGCCGGCATGACAGCGGCGACCGGCGATGGATAATCTGTCTCTCGGTGGTTGCCGATGTTTTTAGTTTGTACTATGCTTAACATCAGGCATAGTGCAGTCACTTTGTCGCGCTTCAATAAAAAAAAACTGTTACTTCACATCGGTTTTCAGTGGTGAGCCGACTCATTCATGCTGAAACCAGAAATAGCTTCAGCGTGGCTCCACCACCTCTAAAGTAAAAGTTTTTCCAAGGAAACGACGTTGTAGTTATCATCTAGTTTAATATAAGCAGATATTTCGGGATATATACGGTTTAAAAAAATTAAAACCCGAGTGAATAAGTTATGGAAATCGACAATTTTTAGTAAATCATCCAAGGGAGAGTTCTGCAATACTACAAAATGATCTTGATTGAGGGTCGAAAGTTGTCGGGGACGGTTGAGAGCGTGTTAATTACACGACTTTCTTTGATGTAAGTCAATAAATATTAAATAAGTGCCACCCTTCGTTTCGTACTGATGCGCTTTGTAAAGTAGTTATTTACGGTGACAATTTCGTATACATATCTGTGCGTAATTCTATATAAGAAAACTGTTCAGTTGTCTACGGAAGAGACTGCCAACTCCTAGAAACTGGACAGACTTTATAATTAAGGGTGTGCGAATAATTCGAGCTTACGAATTATTCGAAATTATTTATTAATTATTCGAAAATTTTCATATTATTCCATTTTTTTTCGGAATTATTATATTATTCGCAATTTTTTTAGTATTATTCGAAAATTTTCAAATCGTTCGATTCGAATTCCGAATAGAATGTTAAAATTCGATTCGATTCGAACGATATTCGCACATCCCTATTTATAATATATACAAATATTATAAAGCTGAAGAGTTTGTTCGTTTGAATGCAGTATTTTTTTTATTGTAGCGTGACAAAGTGATTGCACTAGGCCTCAAGGTAAACACAGTACCATCCAAAAACAATAGCGATCATCGAGAGACTAACTATCGATCGCCGGTCGCCGCTGCGAAGGACCCAATGTCATAGGATCATATCTTAATCTCAGGAACTACATGTCCGATTTGAGAAAATCTTTCGGTGTTAGATAGCTCATTTATCGAGGACGGCCATAGGCTATATATCATCACGCTAAAACTAATAGGAGCGGAACACCAGTGAATAATGTTTCAATATCGTTTTTTTTTTTTCCTTTTGGAGTTTTCACTGCGTGTTAACGTTAGTTTTATATACGTCGCCAAGGTAACGTGGTAAGTTTCAATATTCACAACTAGCCTCTGCCCGCGACTTCGTTCGCGTGGAATAGATACACTAACACCAACATTAACACGCAGCAGTTCTCAAAAGGAAAAAACATCCCGATTTTCAAATATTTTTCATCTGTGCTCCGCTCCTATTAATCTTAGTGATGACATATGATATTAGTAGTCTATAACCATTCTCGATGAATGAGCTATAAAACATTGAAAAAAATATTCAAATCGGACCAGTAGTTCCTGAGATTACCCCCTACAACACCACAACATCACAACGTCACAAAGTCACAAACTTTACCTCTTTATAATATTAGTTTAGATTATAATATGAAGTAAGTTGAGAAGTAATCGGTTAGCATGGTATGGGCATATCATGAGGAGAGATGAAAACCATGTAACTGGAAAAGTGTTGAGTATGATAGTGGACGGGTATATGAGTAGAGGAAGATCGTAAAAGGTATGGATGGACTGTGTGAAAAACGATATGTCTGTAAAAGGTGTGAATACTGAGATGACATCTGACAGGAGATAATGGAAAAAGAAAACATGTTGTGCCGACCCTACTTAAGTGGGATAACGGTAATGATGATGATGAATATGAATGATAAGGATACAAGTGAGTCACAGTGCAACAGATGACAGTTCCATTTTGAACGTTGATATGATTACAAAGAATTGTAATCACAGAATAGTTGTAAGGAGTAAGTTGTTAGAAAATACGTATAGTCAGCCGGTCCGTCAGGGAAACCATTCACACTCTGTAGACACTGTTACTATTTATCCTGGCAGAGCTTCGCTGTACAATAACTTTCACACAGGAATGCGTGTAGTTCGACGGAATTTTGCCTTTTATATGCCGAACTGTTGAAGTCAAAGCAACTACTATTTACTCATATTTTCTCAAAATAATTTAGTAACACAAAAAAAATATGAAGTATCAAATTATTATTATTTAAGTGATACGTAAATTGTATATAATCGTTTTTATTTATATATAGAATCTATGTATCTCTAATATAGTGGCGATAGTAATGTTTCGATGGCGTTGTGGTCTCGCCTCCCGAGTGTGACATAGTGGTACAGGACGTAGTTATTAACAAAGTATTACCCCAAAGTATTTACTATACAAATCGATATTTCTGTAAAGTATGTTTGTTCTACTTTTGCAATAATATTAAATTACCCACAGAACTAAACATCATATAGCGTGTTACTGGACAACCTATATCCGTTTGTGTCATAAATCCTAAGGCTTTTGAACGAATTTCCTGCGTACGCAGAGATCTTGTGGCTTTTGCGGTCGCGTCTGCTGCGACTCGCAGAATGACACTGTGGCCTGGGTTATCTTGTTTCGAAAGATACTGGAACGTAAATTTGCAAAATCGTTTCATGTTCACACATTCCAATAAACTGTTTTCCAATTGGTAGTCATGGGTGTTTTTATATCGACGAATTTCTTGGCATTGGAAGCGATGCTAAAAACCACGTTGAGGCCACGCTGAAGATATTACTCGTTTCAGCGTGAATGGGTCGGCTCGTCCTGGGCAATACCACCCTCTCAATGTAAACGAACGTGAAGTAACAGTGCTTGCATTGTTGCGTTTCGTTCGGTGAGAGAGAGCGCCGGAGGCCCACCTCTCCTCCTCTCCCATTTTCTATCCCTCTTCCCACTCATCCCATTTCCCTCAAACACAAGCTGGCAACGCACTTGCGACTCCCCTGGTGTTGCTAGTGTCTATGGACAGCGGTGATTACTTAACATCAGGTGACCCGTCTGTTCGTTTGCCTCGTATGATAGAAAAAAAAACTTACTACTTCTCATCGTATATGTCAATAACGCTATTTTTATGTTAACTTTGATCTTATCCATTTTCTGCCACACGTCATTTTCTGTGAACTGATTCTCTTTCGTAACTAAGCACTTATACTAAATAAGTCTTATATCCCATTCTTATAATTTATCAAATCATCAACAGTTACATAGTGAAAACCAAGAGCGATGCGTACAAACGGATCCGGTTTTGAATCCCGGTACCGTACGTATCCGGACGGAGCCCGTCGAAAGAATATTTAATGCTTGCTTTAATTATTTTGTTTCGGACCGAAACGACGGCTAAGTCGCAGTTCGCATTAGATATATTCATTTTTGCTTTACAACTCGTGCGTGTTGAATTATTAACGAGCATGACGGATGCTTAAGTCGTGAATCTTTACATGAGTTCTGTATATTCAGAGACAGCCATAAGTATGATTAAATTTACATATAACTAGCTTCTGCTTGCGACTTCCTCCGCGTGGAATAGTTACGCTAATACGAATGGGAAGCTCTTAAAATGAAAAAAAAAATAAACGATTTTGAAACGTTCTTCATTAGCACTCCGCTTGTATTGATCTTAGCGTATACACCCTATAGCCTTCCTCGATAAATGAGCTAACACTTAAATAATTTTTCAAATCGGACCAGTAGTTCCTGTGATTAACCATATTATTAACCCTCCAGTTTTATTTATTTTTTATATCGTAGGTGGTAATCAAATACATGGGTCACCTGATGTTAAGTGACCACCACCGTCCATAGACACTTGCAATACCAGGGGTGTCGCAAGTGCGCAGCCTGCCAGCCTGTGTTGGGGAGGGGGGAAGAGGAAGAGAAGGAGAAATGGGAAGGGGAGGGCAGGTGGGTGTCCAGCGTTCTCACTGATCGAACGAAACGCAACAATGCAAGCACTGTTACTTAACGTCGGTTTTTTGTGGGAGGGTGGTACTACCCCGGACGAGCTGTCCCATTTATGCTGAAACCGGTAATAGCTTTAGCTTGGATCTACCATCTACATTATTACATTATAATATTAGTATACATTAGAAATTAGTATTATCTCCTATAAACGCTATAATTTTATAAAACAATCCAAATATACTAAAACAAAGAGCAATAAGCAAAGGCAAAAGAATCTAGTAAATTCCAATTCACAGATTCTAATTTCCAAACAACTAATAGCGGCATTAAACAACCCAGTCGTAATTCTAGATTTTACCAATATTGTTCATGTCCATAGCGTCATTTCACGTTAAACGAGGTTCTGTTAAAGTTATAGACTACGTAAAAGATCGTACAGTGCAAAAGCAACACAACCACCTCTATTACTGCCGTAAAGCAACGGTGTTTGCAATGCAGTGTTTTGGTTCGAAAGGCATGGTTGGTAACATGCAGTAGCACAAAACCCATGTCAACTTAGCTCTCAGTAGCAGCAACCTAATTACTCACTGCGGATTTACTGAGACTGATTTGAATAGACCTATGCACTGATTTACAAATCTAAAATAAAAGCGTCACGAACTGCCAAGAATGTTTCATGTCAACTCAATAGATTGCGTACATGAGATGCTGAATTTAATTACTAGGACAGGTGAGTTGATTAGTAGTGACTGTGAACTTGAAACAATTCGCTATATAATAAAAGTCTAATTTTCTAAGTGTCTGTGTTACTGGAAACAACGGCTTACTTTATGACCTGATCACTTCTACCAACGATGCTGATATATGTTAAATAATCAATAAAAGGAGATACCTAACTGAACCGATTCAATAAACAACAGGCGACTTGCATGCTCACCTTCCACAAGCTTCTAATGATAAACTTCAACATTGTTCGGTCGATTGGCATGAAAAGGTTAGTACAGCTATTAAAAAACATAAGGCGACAATTCAAACGGTACCCGAAAAATCACCGAGACCAGAACCGAGGGATACGGGAATACTTATTACACGTGTAGAGGTACAACACATACACACGAGACGGGATTCCAAAACCGTCGCTACATTATGAAGGGCCCTAATTAACCGACCGACTCTTACACACTTGTCGTTAATAATGGAGAGAGGCATGTGAGAGAGAGACCAGTCGAGCACGTAGTTTTAATATTACCTACCGACTTGCCAGTGAAATATTGACAAAATGTAAACCGAGAACGTTATAAAATATTACCTGGGTGCAAGTAAGGGTTTAGTTATAATTACAAAGATCAACTAATAAATAATTATCTTTACAATTCGCTGTAGAATGTATGATGAATTCGAATGAAGATATTATGAAAAAAATACTCTAACAATTTCATATACAGCCTATTTATTCATTTCTTTATACTTTGTAAGTTTTAGCATTTCATATGATGTCAAGAGACAATTAAGTCCAAGATGGTAAACACGCTAAGCCTTGAATGATACACAAGTGTAGATATCGAAACACATACATGCTTGACGATGATTGGTTTCCAACTTGAAATTGGTAGCTAGCGAGATGGACTTTGATAAAACTCTATCACCATATTTGATGTCTTTAGCAGACTATATATGCGGTTTAGTTTATGTTACCTTAATGTCATTTTTATATTTAAAAAATGTATGTGGGTTTATCTCCTATCAGTTGTGGTTCCAATAGAAAGCAGTGGTGCATTTTTTTAGGCATTGTCCTAGTAAGGCCTTAACAGCTTCATCGGACTACCATAAAAGCAGTGGTACAGTATAACCTTGTTGTAGCAGTATGTGGCTGAATAAGAAATGCATTCTGACTTGTGCTGACATCTTTTAATTATATGATATATTATACCGGTAATAATAATTCTTTATCCTCGTTCACATATATAATACTGATTGATAACTTTAACACAGTTTGTACGATCGCCATACAAATCGCAAACCTATATAATTCCCTATATTTTTCTTTTTTTTTTATAACACGTCATTTGGAGGCGCTATGCTATATCTTATTACTATTAGTTTTTATATTGAAATTGACGCAAATTAAGTCGCGTGCGGTTTCTAGCGAAATATAAAATAGATAATAAAATTTTAAATAATCGCGGCATTTGGAAACGTTAATTTAATGTCGACACAAACAACAGAGTAAATGAATTAGCCAAATCTACTATGAGCAAATGTACAAACGAGAAAGACAAAAAAAAAACTTAATTAAAATTAAATCATAGCTCCGGTGACCGGTACAAAGAGATAAATGGAGAGAAGAAGAAAAAAAAACCACAAAAATGTAATGTGATTAGAAACAAATTACACGGCGGGCGGTGGGCGATAATTCCGGCTAACCAACAGCTCGGTTCGGCCTTTGTCCAGCCACTTTCTTTGTATTATTGTACACAATTTTCATGCAAAATTAAATTGTTTTCAAGACTCGCGTGGAATGGATATTACGGGTGCGCGCGGACCGCGACCGCCGTTTGTAATTTCATTCCTCCTCAAGAGTGTGTGGACATCATGCCTTTTTCATCGCATTCCCTTTCGGTTCGTCGATCCGGTGTTGCCATGTTTCAATGTTTACACGATCTTCTGGATATTCTTATGTATTCTGCATAATAATTTAATGGCACCAACAGTATAGCATGGTTTAAGCCTTGCTACATAGGTGCCGATGGCGCCAGTATTGTAGGTTCGTATCCTACAATTATTGTACGGAGTTGAATTTCTAATACTGGAGTTGTCTATATAAATATATACCAGAGATGTTTCTTTCTATGCGTAGTGTTTTGAAAGTGATATGAAATTCGTAGATTATGTATTCAATTGGCAGTACTGGATTATATATATATTTTTTTATTTTACATTTCAGGCTTGTACTCTTAAGTCAGTCTTAGGTTGAAACAATGACCTTTTTTGACTCCATGCAACACTTAGTTATTACATTTCTCTTTAATCTTGTGAATATGTATTGTATGTGTCAATAATTATTGCTTTTCTTTAATGCAAACTATACTGCAACTATAATCTTTCATGGTATCAACTGATTTTAAAAATTAATCGGTGAGTTACTTATGTTTATGATAACGAAGATATAGCATAATCGACTAGATTAAAACGGTTATAATGGTTGTCTATGATGGACTTATCTTGTTTATGTTACACACAATAATGCTAAAATAACTACAATTTTTTTTACAATATCTGACCTAAATGATACTAATATGATTCTAAATACATAAAATTTATATTTAATTAGTTTACCCAAATAAATTGGATTAGCAAAGAGACAGACAGTAGATGAATCAAAATATAGAGCAGATTTCTAATTTACTCTTTGAATTAAAACATAGTCGTTACGTACAAAATCGATATTCAGATGTAAAAAAAAAGAAAAGTAAAATCACAGGAAATTAAATAAATTTAATTTAGAATTTTGTTTAGTTGTAACGCGGCAACACCGCTGCGGTCCAGTACAGGTCGGTTCGTGTTTCGTTTATTGCGGGCGCGTGTTCGAAATTAAACTGTTGCGGATTGTACTCCGGTTTTAATTGTTATACAAAAGCGCGAATTTAACTAAAATGCGTATCGGTAACGACGTTCTGTCTGTTTACTTTTGTTAACTTTTAAAGGTTGTAGGTCTATTTTAATGTATCTCTACATCTGTTTGTACAACTATATTTTTCATTTTATTAATAAATATTGGATAAAACACTCATCGCGAATTTTATATTATAAAAATTGTCTGTCAGTCCGGTTGTAAATTTGGATTACGAGTCAAAATGTTTAAATGATTAAATTTGTTACACGAGAGCTATATCACTCAATAAATGTAAATTATTTTTTAAATTAAAATTATTTAATTACATCAATTGATTTGAATACAATAAAATATAAATAATAAGCTTTAGTGCTCTTCCAGTAGTCCAACTTCAACCATAGAAAAAAAAAAAACGAAATTTTTCATTGATAACACTAAAGCTCGTCGATAGCTACAAAAAAAAAGAATGAAGAAAATCGGTTGAGAAACCGAGGAGGAATATGTACTTAACCGTTTCTCTATTGCTCATTATACATATATGTTATTTCGAAATTAGTAGACTAGCAGAATGTAAAAAAAGGATTTTAATAACAAACATGGGAAGTACACGGACATTCCGAAATTAATAGGACCTTGTTGACAGCGGAAAGACTAAGTCACTAACGTAATTAATACCATAAAATATATCTACCATGTAAAAAATATGTTTCCGGAACCACGGACATAGCAAGTATATTATGAAAATAAATACAAAATTAACACAATTCTCGTGACCTAATGCAATCCCTTTTAATTTTAAAAAGGCCTAGGTTCAAATGTCTTAAATACTATCGATCATTAGTTTGATAATAATTTACAAGAGATAACAAAAAGAAAAGAAATTTTAAACGATCATCCTATGAACAGACTTCCTTATAACACAGATCAAACTCTAAAAACATAAGCCATATCGAAACAACGATGAATTAAAAACCATCGGCCATTTAAAGATGCATAAAAAATACTAAGGAAGCAACAGGTCAGTCACCCTCTTATTTGACAAACACCAATCCTATAAAGTTAAACCGATAAAAGGCCAACTATCCGAAGTATTCTTGTAAGAAAACACCCCGAGATCCCCTAACCCTTTATCGAGGGGCAGCGACGACTCCCCAATTTGTTATTGATACCGGCGGAAGACCGAAGCGACCGTGGAGTATCACCCCCGCTTTCACAAAGCGTTCGGACTGAAAAAGGGATTCTTTGTTTGATCCAGTCGCAAATCGGTGCGGTGAAAATGTAGCAGAGGGTTCATTTAATCGCTCGACGGGTCTCATAGAATCCTAATCTACTTGTTGACTTGGTGATTTTGTTCTACTTAATTCTCCTAGAAGGTACAAACTACATTTTGATAGAATTTGATAGAATATTCTGATAATTATTTTCTTCGACCTAGCTACTGGACTAATGGGCCCATCAGAGCTTCACGATACTAATGGGGCATTGGCTTACGGCGCTCAGCCGTTTGACAACAAGCTCAAGGGTACCCGAGTGGCCGAACCTCGGCTTGGACTTGTTGCCGTGGATTCAACAACGCGTATCTTACTAAGATGAATTAGTTAAGCGAATCATAAATATAAGACTTAAGAAACAACAATATTGACATGGTTAATTCAACATATGTCTACCATTTGGCCAAACATCCCAGGTAAATAAGAACCTAGTTTATTCACACGATTATTACCGATATATTTACCCAATTTTCTAATTAAGATAGTTGGCACTTTTACATTCTGTGCAGCATAAAAGCAAATAACCATAACAACTGATCTGCTGAATCTAGATAAAAACTCCAAATCAATTCTGAATTCTCTTAAGGATCATGGGCGACAGTAAACCATCCATAGATTAAACAAATAAGAATTAATCTTCATTTTAAGTACCCACACTCGGTCGGGGTGGTATCGACGGCGTCTCGGCACGAACTCGGGACGGATTAACCGGTAAATTGGTTTAAGCAGAAATCCGGGATAGCTCTTCTCGCATAAGACCGACCTGAGGAAACGATACTGATCGGGGAAGATACTAGAAAGAGTATGTAGCTACCGAAAATGTCATCATCTTTAGCAGTCTTGTTGAATCGTTTGAATTTACTGTATATAGAATATGCCGGTCAAACAATTCAATGATCCCTTATCTGTATATATACCATATATGGCGTTAGAAATAAACATGCTGTTTTACGCATTCCAAGGCTTATTCTTATTTTGTCTAAATCAGTCTAGACTCCTACAGCAGTAAGCCTGAGGCTCCTACAAGTATGCTACAATTATCTGTAAAACAAGAAATTGTGTCTCCTTTTTTGGTACTACTTCGACCATCAATATGTGTTCCTCGTCTTTTTTAGACTTTTCAATCTTGGCAAGAGGCATGTCCTGTATCTCACGAGAAACTTTACAAAAGTACCATTCATGGGCACGAAATGCACCTGGACACAGAGCAATGATTTCTGGAATACACACATTTTTAATTGCATTGTGTGGGCTGCGGTGAAGTGAAATTCGTTAACTTCATATATAATCTACTAGGCCCTGCTCACAACTTCGTCCGCGTGGAATAATTACTTTGGGCTAGCATTATCAGGCGACAGAAGCTCTCAAAAAAGAAATCTTCGATTTTGAAACATTCTTCATTTGTGCTCCGCTGCTAATAGTCTAAACGTGATGATATATAGCCTATAGTCTTCCTCGATAAATGAGCTATCTAACGCTGGATAGAAGAATTTTTCAAATCGGACCGGTAGTTCCTGACAATAGCGTGTTCATACAAACAAACTCTTCTGCTTTATAATATTAGTATAGATTTAAAAGCATTATATATAAGCCTTTATTGTATTTTATTTCAACTAATATTACCTTTACTATTATAAAGTTTTTATGGCTTTGAAAAAGTATAGATTTATTCTGAATTGCTTATGCTGGTTAAACGTTAAATCTAAAAATTTAGATTTTAACAGTAAATAGTTATCAGAACGCGTTTATGTTTTTGACAAAGCATTTGAAATTGAGGACGACAGTTAACTTGGTGTGGTATAGAAAATTCTTTTAAAACATAAAATACCTTGTATTGTAGATATCTATTAACTATTACATTTTTAAATGTTTTATTATTGGGCAAAGGTTTTTTTAATGTAATGGACCTATAAGAATATATCTTTACAAAGAGCAACAGTAATTCTATTTAAATTGATAACTGTGTCTAAATTCTGGAAATTTCTTGACATTTGTGAATGTTGATATACAGGTCAAAAAACATCTGATTACATAACCACTTTCTAAATGAATACTTTTTCAAAATCTCGATGTATATTGACCAATTAAAAAAAAGTTCAAATTAAAAAAATATATCTCCAGACACCATTTCCCGTCCTTCTACTCACACTTTCGATTCCAATAGATTCTAATAAGATTAGCAATGTCACATCGGCGTCAGATAGAATAGTTTGTGGCCTATAATTGAGGTGGCGGTCGAGTCTTTCAAATGAATCCCAAGCAAATATAAACCTTAATCCAGTGTCTCTTTAAACTAAATTCCGAGGCACAACATTCGCCATGGTCATCATACCGCATGACTAGGCAATATCGACTCGCAAACTGATATCTCACCAACCGAACATGGAAAAACAACTTACAGTGGTTGTTATAAGGAAGTATTCAGTTTGCGGTGTGCTATGTTTGCGGATAGTTTTCTCCGATCAGGGCACAGTTTACAAATTGGATCGGTCGTGGGTAAATCAGGGTGAGCGAGTAATTGAGACTTACAGGATGATTCGGTTTTGTGGCAGCGGTCGGGCGGTTAAAGGATTACACGTGTTCCCTAGTATCTATTGATCTTGAGGTTTTATTATTTGCACGGATTAGTTCCGGTTTGTTCTTCGTATATAGAGAATTAGGATTGTCCAACAATATCTCAGGATTCACAGGCAGTGTGATTTCACAATAGTGACCCGTTGGTAGCATTTGCGGACGCTGCATATAACAACGTCTGCTTAAATCCTATAAATAGGTCCTGGCATATGGTCACGGAAAACATTATGATGCAACTACAATATGGTATCATTTATTTGAAAGTATGTTGCCAAAGACATTACGTTTTTTTTTTTTTATATCGTAGGAGGCAAACGAATAGACGGGTTACCTGATGTTAAGTGATCACCACCGTCCATAGACACTAGTAACACCAGAGGAGTCGCAAGGGCGTTACCGGCCTGAGTATTGGGGAAGAAAAAGGGAAAGAGGGTTGGGAGGGGGAAAGTGGAGGTGGAGGTCCTCCTGCACTGACTGAATGAAATGCAACAATGCAAGCACTGTTATTTTACATCGGTTTTCTTAGAGAGGGTGGTACTGCCCTGAACGAGCCGATCCATTTATGCTGAAACGAGTAATAGCTTTAGCATGACTCTACCATCTACAAATATGTTCCTGCATATAAGAGTTAACCTTTGTTCTTCGTTGGTTATTTTATTATCACATTCTCAATCAATATTCCAAACAATTTATATTTAGGTACCTGTCCTTTGAAGTCCGATGGGCCCGTAGGGTCTCAAGGAAGTCAACGGGTTCAATTCCCGTGTGAAGCTTGCGTTTGTTACGTTTCTGTTTGTAAAGGATCTGAGCATGTTTGACATCCGTCTGCGTCAATAATGGACATTATTTGCTTGATGTTTTTTTTTAAATAGTCATGTTTATGTTATTCTGCTGACGTCACATACATTCTAGTGTGTAAATGTTCAAATGAAATTATAAATTAATTTTACTCTTACGGTAATTGAAAATGATTATCATTATTCTAGTTTAATATGGCTCATATCGTAACTCTTTTAATTTTTTTACGTCATTTAGCTTGCATGTAATAAAGCATGTTAATCTCAACTAAAAAGTTAAGTATATAGGACGGGATGTTCAAAATCAAAATTAAAAATATTCAGTTTAGGCCCTAATAAGGCGCTTATGAACGTCAAAAACTACCACCGGTTCCGAAACAATCCAGTCATCGAGAAGAACCGGCAAGAAATTCGATCGGGATGTTAGTCTGTTATGTAGTGGATTTTATATTTTATTCACAATCTTGTGATATTTGCCTCTATATTTTGTAATATTGGTGGAGTTTTACTTAATATAGTTTGGTTATCGTTCACACCATGAAGTAAATGGGAAATTATACCATGGAGCATCGGTTCTATCTTGTAACAAACACTCACGGGATGTTCTAACAAGCGGCATCTTGTTAGAAAATTGAAATGATCGCAAGAAACTTGTAATATCACCTACACGACAAAGGCAGTAATAATCTACTAGAAGATTAGTTATAAAAAAGTAAGTTTATGTACTGATTTAACTAGAAACATAGAAGGAGAGTGCCATTGTAACCAATTCTTTGAAATAAGTAGCCACGAAAGAGTCTGATATTCTATAAGGATCTATCTACTGTAGGTGGTGGTAGAGAACCGCTGAAGCTATTTTTGGTTTCAGCATGAATGGGTCGGCTCCTCCGGGATAGTACCACCCCTCTCAGAGATAACCGACGTGAAATAACAGTGCTTGCACTGTTGTGTTTCGTTCGGTCAGTGAGAGAGCCGGAGGCCCACGTCCCTTCCTCTTTCCTTCTTTCCCTTTCCTTCCCCTCCCCCTTGTCCCATATACAGGCTGGCAACGCACTTGCGACGTCCCTGATGTCACTAGTGTCTATGGACGGTGGTGATCACTTAACATCACATGACCCACCAGTTCGTTTGCCTCCTTTGATATAAAAAAAAAAATTAGTATCTCTAAACCACCCAAGTATAAGACCAATTACTATTTGTACCGCAGTTTACTCTTTGACATCTCATATACTTTATATCCAGGTATTTGTTTACGTTTTACGAGGTTCTATAAATTTAGTTTCCATCTTATCATTAACATTAAATCATATCCAATTAAAATCACATACAATTCCGCGTATTGTAAAACTCGAAAAGTGCCATAAACACGCGTTCACCTCATAAAATTATACAATTCACAAGATTTGGAAGATTTCCTTCAGATCCAAAGGAGGGAATGCACCGAACACCCCTTACGATAAAGGGTTATCATAGAAAATACGAGCCATAGCTTCGATCCGTGTACATTATACGCGACGGAAATTTTCATACAGAGAAAGAACGTATTTCTGGAAGAACTTTGTTTTGAGATCTGTTAACTGGGTAACTACCGTCCTTAGTATGAAAAATTGTGTTTAAAAATTCATCAATGGATTTCACTAGCTTGATTTTTTAAAGTTAATCCGATTTTGATTCTAGGTATTTTACCTTATTCGAACGTCACTGGAAATAGCGGCCCTCTCTGTGCATCCGCCAAAAACGAATGTAAGCCACTTTGTTTGTAAAATATGACGAAAGGATAAACCAAAACTAGTTTCTTGCCGGTTTTTTTTTTTCGAAGTGACTACGCTATTGACCCAGCAAGGTCTTAACAGCTTCACCGGACTACTAAGGCGAGCGGTTAAGGCACTTAGCCGATTTTATTTTGAGTGGCTTTTCTTGCTGGTCCATCTGGGTTGCTTTCCGTGAACCTACTTTTGACGTTCATAAGCGCCTTCTTAGGGCTAAATTGAATAAAGTATTTCTGATTTTGATTCATGTCTCAATATTAGATCTGATTAAGGCCTAATTTTAGACTATAAAATTGTGATAAAAGATTACAGTTTCTGTTATAATAGTATTGATTATTATAGTTATATACTTTTGAACACAGGGAAGTATAGGAATGAAATGAAGTATATGTAATAGTTTTAACACCGTTCCTTCATTTATTTTTTGTCCTTGGTTTGGATGAAATATGGAGTTGCCATATCTTTAAGTCTTTATGGGACAGTTGTCTTTTAGATATATTATTGGTTAAGTATCATATTCTCTAAGGTAGGCATTGCATTAGCGCATATCATGTCTGTCTTGTATTTGTTGTGATTCTGAAGATAATAAGACTATTAAAAGAAAAACATCATTATTATTTATTTTCTTCTTTATTTAGAGTTCAGTAAATTTGACATAATGAGTCCGGATTTAAACAAACAACACTTCTGCACAGCAATATAAATAAAAAGGATTGGTCAACAATAAATAAAAATATTTCTAAAACATAAACCATCAATCGACACCGATAAAGAACGCGCACAAGGAAGGCAAACAAAGTGGAAATCTGGGAAGCCCGTTGCAGGCGGCAAGTTGCGCGAAACATCTTAGCATAATTAGGCGAAAGGGCTCGTTTATTGCTAATATTAGTTGTACGGATTAATTCACTGTGCAAGGATACGGTAATAATAATATTAACGGAGTCGTTCATAAGTCTATGAGAGATTGTAGTTCGAAAGTTAAGGGTATTATGAGATAACGAATTACTGTTATCTCGAGCCATTTGTATATCATTTTTTTTTTATAAATACAACTTTGCTTATCAAATTAATATTGATGTTGGCGATCTACTTCTAGTAGGAAAGTGATTTAGAATACAAAGATTAGCAGGTACTACTAATACAACTGGAACGAGAAAGATTAAACTGGTAATATAAGAAACATCGACCTATCTATCAGATTAGCTTCAGAGTTATAATGGAGACTTACACTATAGAAGATATAAGATACATGCAAATTAAATTTAGCCAAATATTCTTGGCCAACAGACATATAAATGTTAGAATTGTTGAATATATAGGTTATTATTCAAACAAAAGTCTTAGAAAAAAAAAACTCAGACCGTATGCACGAGTAAACGAATTATCCCAACAAAACACAGTCTCTGGCGGAGTTAATCAAAAACAATAACGCAGGAACGACGGAAGATACGACGGCTTAGCATAAACCGCAATCCGTATCGGTACAACGAAAATCCGAATGCACAAATCCAAAAACATTACTTCCCCGACGACTACATCCTAGCACCCCCTCTCTCCCCCCTTTGCCCACTTATAAGACACCCCCGTCTAGATGGTGGATGCGGGCAAATCTTCGAATTAATTTTACTGCCGAAATATGCAAATTACGAGATATAGCCGCCTAATAACATGTACAAAAGAGTGGTGACTCGGGCGCGCAAATGTCAGAGAACATATTTCACATAGAAGCGATACGGTTCGTTGGTGAATTCTTACCTACGGGTGTGATGTCGCTCAGAATAAAATACTTCATATTTAAACTATTTTATCTATTTCGTAGACTACTAGAACAAGAATGGGGCTTAGAATCTAATCACAATCAAATTTCTGGATATTCTCTAAATTATATTATAACGTGACGTTATTAAATCAATAAATCCATTACAAAATTAGAATTATACAGAGCAAAATAAATCATAGAAATAACTCATGACTTTTAATAGCTTAAGATAAAAGTTAATTTTAATTTCACATATTGCTTATATTATAGGTATACAACTAATTAATACATCACTGGCAAAATTATCTTCATTTTAGTTACATGTACAAAGTAAAGCAGTATGCAGTTATGACCAATTCGAAGACATAATAAGGAAAACTAAAGTAGACCTATAGTGTGGCTTAATTCAAAGCAGTGTCCTCTCTCCTTTTACACGCATATAAAATATTCTATGAGTTAATCGTTACCTCAGGCTAACATTATAGCCGCTTCGAGGAGTTTAATAGGTTACAAAATTTAGCGTGATAGTAGAAAATACACGATGCTTACGTGCCCGCCTTTCTAGGGAAGTTATCAGGGCGTTATTAGATTTCAGATGCTTTGTATACTATACTGCAGAGGTGTTTTAAAGCTAGTTCTTTATAGTTTGTGATATAACTAAAGACTTACATAATGTTTTTATGCGTTTTTGCAGGCTCAAGTTTCATTACGAAAGCTTATGTACACTGATGATTTTTGTTATTGGGATTAAGGATCTGGAATTGGTTATTAAAGAATAAACAGAGAACATCTGTAAATACAAGGTATCCAAATAATATTGTCAATGAAATCAAGTCTCATATATTCTTCGAATATAATACTTCCAAATTGTACTCGGTATTTAATTTTACAGTCCTCTATTTGCATCTCGATGATGTAGCTGGATATAATACACTGTGTTATTTTGAAACGCAAGAGACTTAAAGACGATCAATCGAACGGGTTTATCTCTACGTGTATGAGCTCATGAACTAAACAAATACAGACCTATAGCACCCCGCCTAGTTACTGAGTACATTGGCTGAATTAAGTACACAACACACCTAAACATGTTATTATTGCGGTTTTTAAACCTAGTCTATAATGGTCATAATTACCAGAAATACTTGTCATGTCCTACCATCCGAAACAAATTTGAGGAATTTAATCAAATAAACTTAATACTCGAGAAAAAGCCTACGATACAGTATTAACATTTATTAGAAGAAATATAAATTGAGGTAAGAGGATACATAAACGCGACTTACTTGCAAAGTACGTTATGTGTACCAGAATCGAAGAGACCAGCTCGCCCCCACCGCGATGGCAACTCAGCGATGGTGACACCGCGGGAACCCCAAACGCAAACCCTGCTGCCGCATCCGCTGATCATCACACGCTCCACGGAGAAAGATGGCGGCGAGAGGAAATGTAGTTTCTGTAAAAGAACAATTCTATTATATTTCTGCAAGTATAGCTTTAAATAGCCCAAATTTATCGATTTTGTTAACTTATAGCACCCGAAAACCGTTTCGGGCACTTTATCTGATTTGATTTAATCGTAGGCCCATTAGTCTATTTGTCGTTGCGAGGTTCAATTTGTATGGAACAGTTCATCGGCCAAAATTTGTTATTCTTTTGCACCACCTGGGGAGTACGTGCAGGGGAATGAGAGGTACACTTACTGCTGACATGAGTAACATCAACCCGGCTTCATCTGATTTCCGATTCTGTTAATTGTTTATCCTATGATAGACATACTCTAATACAAAAACAACGGGGCCCAGCGATACATTCAAAATCCATTAATAGTGGCTAATGCAACTGAGTCAGAGCTTCCGGTGAAGGAATACATTGTGAAAATATGGATTTTTCTAAGTCCGCCTGGCTATCTACCACCCTCAAGGTTGAAAATCTGCAACCAAGCATCTGTTGGTTTGTACCAGCTAAGTTTGGCGTGTTTACCATCCTAGACCACTTCGTTATTTAACATTAGACGAGATTATGGTGAAATGATAAAACAATGCAGTATTAAAAAAATCGGCTTACAATTTACTAATCTCGAAACATGTTTAATGATAATCAAAACGTAAAAATATTATTCATACCCCCGCTCGGTACTTGGGTGGAAACGTCAGATCACGACACCTGACGTATCAGTATTGCGGGTATCAAACCTGGTCTATGGTCAGACACAATTCGGTCGGTCTACTATAAAATGAGTATTAACTCAAGCATTCTATGAATCTTATTGTCAGAAATAAGTTTCGTTTATGACGGATACGCAAATACAAAAATTAAAAAAAGTCACAATATTCGGTTTTTTTTTTCGAAATGTCTAAACTTTTGACCCAGCAAGGTTTTAACAGCTTCACCGGACTACTAAGGCGAGCGCTTAAGGCACTCAGCCGATTTTATTATGGCAACCAGCTCAAGGGTGCACGGCATACCTCGGCTTGGCTGTTGCCCGTTGCATGCAAAATCGCGACCTATCTTAGCTAACCTAGCTAACTATTCATATGTGTATGAGTTGTTGAAACGTATATTTGTACCATACACGCCTCAACAACTCCTCCATATATTTATTATCGGAAAATTGAGAGTTTTTCAGTTCGATAAGGGGAAAAAAGTAAACCCTTCCACTTTCATGTGTAAGCGTGTAGGCGTGCACGTGTGTGGGGGTGATCGTGTAGTGTTATAGCGGTGATGTATATTTGTGTGTCACCGTATTGCGCAAGCAACGCACTGAAGGGCTCCCTACCGAGGGATCGAACCTAGGCTTGAGCCGCTGCCGTGGGAGGCCTGATCGGGTGGACAATCTTCGGTTTTAAACTAAAGCAAACGGGAAATAACATCTTCGCTACAGTACTTATACCATAAATACTTTCTCTTTTACTATTACATACCATTGTGTTTAATATAATAAGAAAAACGTTGAAACCTTACTTATACCGGTACCGAATAACTATCATCGGAGCAGCGCTGGAAAATTATTACATTATAAAACTTTTTTAATCAATAAAAAGATGAAAAAGGCAAAGAGGAAGGTTGTCTCGCTTGTCGGCTAGGATTTTTATGGTTCCTTACAGCTATGAAATCTTTTCAGTTGGTATAATTTTTTAAATAACTATTCTAAGTTTTATGTTTAAAAACATTTGACCAAACAGAACGCAATGACCCGTTTTGGCACAAATTAACAACCTAACAGATGATTTGTATGGCACACACAGGAGGAGAAAAAAGCCCTGATTAAAAAGGGCTATGGGGTAGGGGAAGGATCGCGCGTTCTGACAGTCCATGAATCCCACGGACTGACCTTCAAATCGGTGGTGATCCTGCAAACAAAGAGCAGAAGGGTACAAATCCACGATAGCGTTTCACATTCTATAGTGGCAATATCTAGACACACCGACACCTGTGTCTACTATACCGACGTGACTGACGACGCGATAAGTAGGTTCATTCGTCGGGCCGTGGACGCTCCGGCACGAGATATTGTGGATTACAACCTAAAAATGGCCATAAAGAATGGAAATGCAAGCGCTATAAAAACAATAACGTCATTAAAACAAAAAAAAATCTAATAATAATTAAACAGTGAATATTTAATAAA
>JACEII010000084.1:524538-538172 GCA_014332785.1 Antheraea mylitta
CAATAATGGTTGGAGATTGTTTAGGTGCTGAACCAGGATCCAACCAACTTGCTGAGCGCTTGCGGTTATCAAACAGAATCCATTTTTAATCGCAGGTAACAATGCGGTTCAATTTTTTTTCATTTGTGTGTCTGTTGAGCAGTGCAGTACGTCTCAACGCGTACTTCGCGCTGGCAATCATTGAGTTCGTGGGGCACCCATTTGTCAAGCTTTTTTACCTTGCCATTTTGACGCAAATGGCCCAATATTGTTTCGACACTAACGACGAAAGCTGCTGCTAATTCAACCGTAGATTGTGTATCATCACCTTCCACAATCACCTTTAATTCGTCATTGTCGACCAAAGTATTCGGACGACCGCGAGGTTCATTTTTCAGGTCGAAATTCCCAGAACAGAAGCGAGCAAACCAATAACAGGTGGTGCGTTGATTTGTAGTGTTAGCTCTGTAAACGTCGTTGATGTTGCGTGCCGCTTGTGCCGCGTTGCTGCCACGACGGTACTCATATTCCATAATTACTCGAATTTTTAACGTATCCACAATGACAAAAAAGACTGAAATGCGATGAAAATGTAACACTAATCTATAAACAAATGACTACTTTTAGAAAAAGAATTCCATATTTTTTAAATAAAATTAATTTGAAATTAGAATTCTTAGCCAAACAAAAAATATTTTGATTTGAAATGGCCAGTATTGCAGAACGGCGATTTCATAGGTAAAGACTATCATTTTATCATTATCATCTATCATTTAATTTATACAAAAAGATTATAAAGATAAGTCTCTTGTTTACTCAGAAAATGTAATTAAAAATGAATATATTAAGTACACGAGTATGGGGTATCGAGTGCAGCTACCATACAAATACTACCAATCTAAACTCTACTGGTTCTAGATATGCACTTGTTGAAACTCGACATAGTTTTGACAAAAAACTTCCTACTTGAAGGTAAATGCTGGAAAGGTGAATACTGGACAGGCCTAACTAGAAGAGACATATTGGTAAAAAAAAAATCTAAATAGTTATGATGAGAAACCACTTGCGAATAACATTTCGTAATCAGCAAGAATATATTGAACTGGTAACATAACTACCTACACGACAATGGCAGTATCTAGGCGATTGGTTGCCAGAACTTCCATTACATTTTTATTCAGCATGAGCTGTTATGGAACAATCCGAGCCTACGTCTCTTGAGACCATCGCTTCTATACGTATTTTATTTTTTAAATTATTAAATATGGAATAAGGGTGCCCCAACCTCCTACTCCATGGGCCCACCTTCGTTTAATTGTGGTCGGGCTTAACCGTATGTGTATCAGGAATTTTAAACGGCGCAGTAATCCCGGTTCGCCCTTATTTTTATTGTTCTACTCGCGAATTTGCATTCATAATTTATTTCATTCGGCTCGCGTTTAAAGATACCGCGCAGAGTTATATTGTCGGCGAGGATCCGCCGGGTGATTCTGTTCCGCAAAGGATTGTGTGCCAAGGAATTTGTTTGTTTATTTTGCAAATAAAAACTCTTACAGGCGCTCGAGCAGTTTTTTCGAAATGAAAACGTTGTCGACCTGGAAAGGTCTTTACAGCTTCACCGAATTACTATTGAGCAGTTGACAGTTGGTAGTTGTGACAGACTACGTCCGATACCGTTACGACACACACGAGAGGCGAGACTGCAACGCCACCGGAACATTAACACTAGCGCCACCAGATTTGACATATCCATGCTTTACATAAATAAGAACTATTATATAGAATTGATGAATTATTTAACTAACAATAGTTTGATGGTCATTAATCCTTTTGTATTACTAATTTATTTTGGGGATATATGAGTAAATAGTAATTGCTTTGACTTCCACATTTCGGCATATACTCGTAAAAGACCAGATACCGTTGATCTACACGGACTTCTATGTGAAAGTTAT
The DNA here is from genome assembly GCA_014332785.1 of Antheraea mylitta. Classification (NCBI taxonomy): domain Eukaryota; kingdom Metazoa; phylum Arthropoda; class Insecta; order Lepidoptera; family Saturniidae; genus Antheraea; species Antheraea mylitta. The sequence goes on from JACEII010000084.1 coordinate 526,473, forward strand.
GATAAAGCGAAGCTCTGCTCGGATAAATAGTCACAGTGCCTATCTATTGTTAATTGGTTTCCCTGAGTGATCGAGCGATTATACGTGTAACACAGGACAAGAACAAGAACTTATATGTCTTCATGTTAGTAAGCATGATCAATCGTATTGTGCTTGCTTGACTTATTTAGACTAACGATTCGTAGTATAGGGGCCTAGTATACGTTTGATTGATTAATAGACATTTACAAAAATGTATGTAATTATTGCTCCGAGTGCCAATATATGTGAAAACCACAATAATGTAAATCATCTCAATATACAAATTATGAAATATATTTATTGTAATTCACACTATAATAAAAATTTAAACGAGAATACAATCATTTCATTGTTTTAACATTTCATTTCTGTCGGCAGCCCTTAAAGACTGCGGCAACTTTTTTATTCCAATTTAGTCAAATTTTGATGGAGGCGCAATACTTGCACTATCATGTTCCGGGGCGAATATATCACAGCATATATCGAATTGCAATTTAATTGTAGAGACTTCAAGAGTATTGGACTCAGTTATAACTGGTTTCTGGACCATACAACATAGCCACAGATTGCAGTGGCCAGTATCATAAGGCATTGTTTATTGTAAATTGTATAGGAATTTAAATTATGAGATCATGTATCCACCACTCACCTGCACATGGAGATTCCGATGAATTTGTGGATTACGTCGTTGATCTCGGTAACAAGGCACCAAGCCTCCACTGGCACTAGGTTTTATTATAGTTTTGTAGAGGTTTATGCCGATTTTATAAATGTTTCTCAATGTAGATACGTTCAGAGCGGATTGCAAGTTGCGAGATTCAAACGTAATACGTTTTTGATAGAGGGCAGCACTTGTTCGTTTAAAGTTCGGTTAGGTAAATTAATGGACAGATCCATTCCATTTCAATAATAACACAAATATAGAAAAGTATTTGTGCTAACATATACCTAATAAAAATACTTACGGAACATAAATTATACACTACAGTGGCTTATACAATAATGTGTATGGAATTTATCGATAACAAAGCCATTAGACGAAAGCAAAAAGAAATCGATAGAGACACAGAAGAGAAAGATATTCTTAATAGTTTTTCCTCTGCCTATTTACACATAGCTTATTAGTATTAAAACATTAATTACTATACATTACAATGTAATTTATATAGACGGAGATTATCAACGACTCCTGAGATAAATAAATTATAGTATTTTCGTAAATCCCGTCATAATGTAATGTGAACTCCATCGAGAGTTATGAATAAATTCTTATTCTAACATCGTGATTAGTTCAACTATAACTTGTTAACGGGTTGGATATTGTTGTGCATTAATAAACACGCAAGCCGAAACCTCATTAACCGCAGTACCGCCACTCGATACTAGATGGCGCGAGTTGACGTTACGCGACTGAAAAAAATATTCGTTTTTATTATCATTTAATTTATGATTACCTTATAAAGCCAAATTACATGATATGTTAATAAAAAAAAATGTCAACTCGACTCTGTTCCATTTACTTTTACGATAAATGAGTAAAAATTGCAACAGTACAAAATGTCGGTATATTCAATGCTGTATTATTTTTCAGAGATACAATTTGTATAAATTATAATCTTTTTACTATATAATAAATACCACTATGGGTGTATACACACATGTATATCATTAATAGCAAAGAAAACTCCATTAAACACATAAAAATTGTAAATAAAGCTTAGAAGTATTTTTTGTACAGGCCAGCAGTGACGCGTGCGGAGAAATTATTGCATTCCCAGAACACCCTACCACCACCACGTCGTTTCGTCGCAATGTTTCCCTTCATCGGGAACTCCGATCCAGTTGCAAGAATTCGAACCATAATCCATCGATACTGTGACCGAATATGCTATTAACTAAGCCACAATGGCTTAAAAATAACTATAAAAAATTGAGCAGTTGTGGATAATTTCACTTGACGTGATTCATTAATGTTTTCAAATGTGAAAAAATGTAATTATAATTTTTTTCTAATACTTTTTTTTTTCTCGAAATGACTACGCTATTGACCTAGCAAGGTCTTAACAGCTTCACCGGACTACTAAGGCGAGCGCTTAAGGCACTCAGCCGATTTTATATTGGCAACCAGCTCAAGGGTGCACGGCACACCTCGGCTTGGCTGTTGCCCGTTGCATGCAAAATCGCGACCTATCTTAGCTAACCTAGCTAACTATTCATATATGTTTGAGTTGTTGAAACGTATATGAGTACCAAGCATATCCGCCTCAACAACTCCTCCATATATTTTTGTCGGAAAAATTGAGAGTTTTTCAGTTCGATAAGGGAAAAAAAATTATCAAAAACAACCTTTCCACCAAAATGTGTAGCGTGTAGGCGTGCACGTGTGTGGAGGTGATCGTGTAGTGTTGTAGCAGTGATGTATGGGTGTGTCACCGTATCGCGCTAGCAACGCACTCAAGGGCTCCCTACCGAGGGATCGAACCTAGGCTTGAGCCGCTGCCGTGGGAGGCCTAATCGGGTTTTTTCTAATACATTATGATAGTATAAGAACTGTATAAGATAGAATTAGTCGAAATTCAACTGGGATAGCTTTTTTTCACGCGTTAATGTATTTCTTCTTGATTTTTTAATCTGAATACTAAAAACTATATTGTACATTGTACAAATATCGTAAATTTTAGACGTAACAAGCGTAAGACGAATGGGGTCTTTTAAGTCTGGGACTCGTCGATTGTATGAAAAAAAACGAGGAGAAAAAACTATTGAAGTAATTTTATCTTCTATTCTTTTATTTTCTTTGATTCTTCTGATGTGAGTTTTTCATATTTATATATTACTAGTGGGCGCCCAGTGGTCGACATTCGACCATAGTTAATTGATTTTTTAAAGTTTGAACTTTATTAGAGTTATTTTGTCTAAGGGTATACTTCTATAATCAAATGTTTTCATCATGGCTACTCAGTTATTTGCCATTTGTCATAATTATATAAACATAAAAAATCTATGTGTAAATGAAAATTGAAATTAATTATAAACTGAAAAAAAAAAACACGTTCTAAAGCTCTCAAATTTTAAGCGAACATAACTTTATGAAAATAAAGAAATTTATCTCAACCCATGACACAATTTTCAATTAATTTTACACGACACCATGGGTGGGTGATATTTCTGGGTAATATTGAATTAAATGTAGTCTGTTCATTATGAGAAATAGTGATATGCCCAGTATCATCGTTTGGAAAAGTAATGGATCCACAATACAATCAAATGGTGAATCCAATACAAATATGTTTTTAATACTACCTATAGCTTTTGAAAATAAATTCGTTTTTGTTGTTACATGAGGTTGAATTACAACATTGTAACCGCGGTCTAAGTCATGGATTACTTTTATGAACAAAATTCTTATATTGATTATAGGAAGTATTATTTGGCTCATTTTTTTATTAAATCATCATTTGAAGTGAGTTCATCATAAAAAATAATAAATATTACAATAATAGTTATATTTTATGATATCATTGTTGAATGTAGGATGAACAATGGTAATTAGAACGTAAGAGTTAAAAAATACATATAGTCGAGCATAGCAACCTCCTTGACAAACCTTTTTTGAACTTCGTAATTATTGACGGCTGTCAAAATGTCTTTTTTATTTACAAGTGTGTATATGTTGTGTAAAATTCGAGTAGTAGTGTGAGTAAAGCATATTTTAAGAAATTTAATGTACTTCTAATGCATTTTCTATAAAATAAACAACTTTCTGCACTTCTCCGCCATATAAACTTTAACTATGCCAAATTTCAAGTTCACCCGTTGACGGTTAATAGGTTAAAAAGGGATACAAAAATTTTGCTTCACGTATTAATATATAGATTTCTCGAAGTGTGATCATGTTTCACCAAGTTGTTCTTCTTCGATATAAACCGAATCAAGTAACAATCTTACTAGTTAAATTTCCATTGATAAATAAATGTACACTGTATTCTAGTCTCATCTAAACTAAAAAAAAATACATATCATAAACACACTTAGGATTACTTAACTTCTATTATATGTGTTTGCGGTATATCTAATACTAGTTTCTACACGGGGTTTTGCTTGCGTACATTTAGATTTGACATATTCTCGGAAACAGTACTTTCGGAATGATGAAAGTCGCAATGTCTTCTTTTATGTAACTCTGAGAATAATTATGGAAAATTTCGTGACGATCGGTCATTGGTTAAGCGTGGAAGCGTAACAAACAAAAAACTCACATCATTTTTTATTCTAGAACTGACTACGCTATTGGCCTTGCAGGACCTTTACAACATCACCGGACTATTAAGGCGAGCGCTTAAGGTACTCAGCCGATTTTATTTGGGCAATTAGCTTAAAGAAGCACGGCACACCTCGGCTTGGCTGTTGCCTGTTACATGCAACTCGTGACCTATCTTAGCTAACCTAGGCTAACTATTCATATATGTGCGAGTTGTTAAAACATATATGTGTACCAAGCATACATATCTCAACAACTCTTACATATATTTCTTATCGGAAAATAACTCACAATCACATTTATAACATTAAAGAAGTTATTTTATTTTAGGGTGTAAAGGGTGTCGAGTAACATTTTAAGACTTGAGACACCCAAGCCAACCACACCTGCACGTGGTGCACCCTGCTGATCAACTAACGAGGCAATGGCGATAGCGGGATGGTAAGGTTTTACAGCCCGACTGGGTCGCAACCACCATGTATATGGCGAAAAAGCCCGTCATAGTGACTCGCTTCTGCGCGCCGCGTTTCGGGATCAGCCTGTGCATATCCAGTACTGGGTGACTTTAGTCATTATGGCCGGCATGACAGCGGCGACCGACGATGGATGATCTGTCTCTCGGTGGACGCCACTGTTTTTGGATTGTACTATGCTTACCATCAGGTATAGTGCAGTTACTTTGTCGTGCTTCAATAATAAAAAAAAGTAAGGAAACAGGAAAAAAAATGTATTATATTTGAAGCTAGTTGTACCCGTGACTTCGTACGCGTGGCATCTGATTTACAGAACAGTGAACAATAAAGCCATCCGAATATATTACGTTTAATTACTATCTACTTTTCTCTCGTACTTAAGTGACGTCGTCATTAAAATTACAATAACTTCTGATATAATGGACCGATTTTAATGAAACTAAGACTAAATGTTACTCGAAGATATGCTTTATGATTTTCTTGAAAGGTGTTGCCATGAACGCAGTACTTTAGCAGTAACGCGTATTTATGGAAACAGACATTTCTAAAAATGACTTAAATGTATTATATACTAGCCTCTGCCCGCGACTTCGTTAGAGTTCTCAAAAAGAAAAAACATCCCGATTTTGAAACATTTTTCATCTGTCCTCCACTCCTATTGATCTTAGCGTGATGATATATAGCCTATAACCATTCTCGATGAATGACCTATATAATACTGAAAGAATTATTCTAATCGGGCCAATAGTTCCTGAGATTACCCCCTACAACGTCACAAACTCACAAACTTTACTTCTTTATAATATTAGTATAGATAACTTATTTTTAGACACCTGCAACTATATCTTTTAGAAAAATCTAAAATGTACAGACACACGTTAGATTTACGTTCTTATTATAACTACTAGCCTCTGCCTGCGACTTCGTTCGCGTGAAATATATACTTTAGGCTAATGCTAACACGCAGCGGAAGATCTCAAAAAGAATAAACCCCGATTTTTAAACATTCTTCATTGTTGCTCTGCTCCTATCTGTCTTAGCGTAATTATATGCCTTATAGGCCTATAACCGTCCTCGATAAATAAAATATATATATCATTGAGAGAATTTTTCAAATCGGACTAGTAGTGCCTGAGATTACCCCTCACAACATCACAAACTTTACCTCTTTATAATATTAGTATACATTTATAGATAGAAATGAGATAAATCGTTTGCATAAAATAAACAAAATTAAAAAGAAAAAATATCCAGCCATCACGTTTTACAAGGACTTATTTTTACCGTACGTATAAAAAAAAAAACTTGATAAAGCACCTTCAATAATACCCCGTATAACGAAGTCTTCAATACGCTCGCGATATTTTTGAACGTTCCCCGCGTCTCACCGGCGCAAGTTTCCATTTCATTTTCCAAACTTTTAATCTCAAAGTGCCCGTGAAAGAAAAATGGGAAGCGTTAAGTAAATCACCAGAGCAACCTATTATCAACTCCTGCGATCCCAGTATTAAAATATTTGATCAAACATTGGGCAAATACATTTGATTTTATTTTCTATAGAATTCAACTAGACAAACGTTCCGTAGCTTGTGGCTTTGAGTATTTTATGTCATGTCTGTATTATAGATAACAATTTACACCATATATCACTATGAAAAATATCATGAAAATATTCAATGAATCGCTTTTCATATATTGCCATAGAGATATTGTTTTAAGACATGTAAAGACACGCTATAGATGAAACTTTTGTATTACAGGAAAACATTTCAATTCAAAAAATAGGACAAAAAACCAACGTCACACGGTCACAGTATAAATATAAGAGACAGTATGGGAGCTACCTACAAACCGGCACACACACAAACACGACGATGAGACTCTTAAGCGGTTTTCACGGTGCTTCCCATAGAGTACCTTATAAATCTCTCGTCGATACGCATGTTTGTGTGTGTGTGTGCCGTTTTAGAGCGTTTGTAGGAAGTTTCCGTACTGTCTCTTATATTAACATTGTGACACGGTATTCTCATCTAAGCACTGACCACATGGTACGTTGCTTAATTTCAGTGATCGGAGGAGAACCGGTGTTTTCTACACTCCAGCCGACACAGTGTTTAACCCCGCCACCTCTCCTCAGTGGAAAGTTTGCCGATCAGAATTTGGAAGCCCATCCGTAAGACGTTTCACCTTAAATATATATATATATATATCCTTTTCACAATTTTCATTTGCACTATAATTAACACACAGCTTAATTTGCACAACGTTCACAAACACCCACCAATGTATTCCAAACGTTTGATCCAACTCGTGATCCAGTAGACAGCGCAAACAGTTCAAATAAAAAAGGACCTTGTACAACCACAATAAAGACGCAAATCGTGTAACGATACAAAGGCGCTTACGTGAACGCTCCACGAGACGGATTGTTAGAGAAGAGTCATAAAAAGTAAGATATTAATGTATCGCGGGAGGCATTAGCCGGTCGACGGATCGATTCGTATGCATAAAAAATGCTAATGGCCGCCGTGAGAGTATCTCTCGGAGACTCGGTTGATTTATGTGGCGAGTTTGCCGAACAGTTTGTAGAGCTCGCGTACGCTTGTCGCGCGTTGTTCCGAGGACAGGTGGACTTACGAGTTAAGATGTCGTTAATATTATAAAGTTTTTAGGTAAATATAGTACGGTTATTTCGTTTAAAAATGTAAAGGATACATGATTGAGACGAACATTCATGATTGACGTCAAATTTCTTATAGAATGGTAGGGGAAAATTTTCGTTACGTTTTACGTTTTAAACGTAAGGTAGGTCTATATACTCGTGTGTAATGGTTAAGTATGCATACCATCAAAAACATAAATGTGAAGTGAGAACCAAGTTATGATATATACCTTGGTTGTTGGATCTGGATGTATCTAAATGGGTGCCATGTTCAATGGTTAGTTCTGAAATTGATTTATAACAACATACAATATGTTATAACATTTAATTTCTGCTTATAAATTGGAATATTGTAACCCAAAGTCTGACTTTGCTATTTTGAAGTTTCTAGATTTTTTTTATATCATAGGAGGCAAAAGAACAGGTGAGTCACTTGATCTTAAATGATCACTACCGTCGATAGATACCAGCAACACCAGAGGAGTCGAATGTGCGTTGCCAGCCTGTGTTGATGGGATAGGGGAGGGGAAGAGAGGAAGAATGGAGGAGGGGAAGAGGAATGCACTGTTACTTCACATCGGTTTTCTGTGAGAGGGTGGTACTACCCCTGACGAGCCGACCCTTTTATGTTGAAACCAGTTACAGCATCAGTGTGGCTCTACCACCTACAGACCTAGGTCTTCTGTAACTGGGTTAGAATTATGGTATATAGGTCAGTCAGTAATAAAAATGACGATTTTTGGACGTTAATATTTAAATAACTGTTTGATGTGTGTTTTATATAATTTAGAGCACATTTATAACTCACAAGTCTCGATACATGAGCCTAATTTGATACTATTTGAGATACTACTTACTTATACTTTATATATACTATACTTTTTGAGATATGAATGGGTGAAAAGTGGCTCCAAATGGTTCGTGTAATCACCATTCTGTCAGCTTGAACTTGGCTTGAGAAGCTACCGCGTGTCTAGATAGGTGTCTTTCCTGGGTCTAGTCCGTAGTCGTATGTTTTTCATGAGGTTTTCACCAGTAAATAAAGTGATTAATGAGGAAGTTTTTGGTATAATTTGTCGAGGTTTTTATTTATTATCAGAGCGGGAAAACATTTTTTCTTCTCGAACTAATTATGCTATTGACCTAGCAAGGTCTTAAAAGCTTCACCGGATTAAGAGGGAACAAAGCCCGCCGGGCCCGCTAGTAAATATCTAATTTAATACATATAAGTTTTGCTTCCTCCACGTATACCCTGATACACAAATTTTGAGGTGATACTTAGTTGATTTTATGTCATGTAACTGTATTTTTTCTTTCGTAAGAATTTATTGATTGTTTGAATGTCTACATATAAGCTACAGAATTCAGATTATCTAGCAGCATTTCGATTGAATCATCATTATAATTACCATATATCAATTGGATGTTGAAATCTTAACATGACGATGTTTTCAGTAACTTCCCTTTGAAAGAGCGATTCGTCGTGAGGCATTTACCACTGAAAACTTTACACTTTTCTGCTGACGTATCCAGGTAAATATACATTAAGCCAATGAATCCACAGCGAACGTAAATATAACGATAAGCCTTAATACGGGCAAACGATTCTCACCGCGCTGCGAACCGCCGATACCGAATTTTGGCAACGTTCCCACAACGCGAGCGGTTCATTCGAATTTGTTTTCATAATCTAACTATCACTACACTTTTTAATAAACCCTTAGTCTTATAAATACTTCAGTTAAACTGTTTTATTATTTAATCACGACTATTTTATTTTGGCAAGCAATCTTCTAGTAGATCTTCTAGTAATTTCATGCGATCATTTCTTTTTTTTTTTATTGTAGCACGGCAAAGTGACTGCACTATGCCTGATGGTAAGCACAGTACAATTCAAAAATAATAGCGACCACCGATTGACACAGTGTCCATCGCCGGTCGCCACTATCATGCCGGCCTGTAATAAGCTGGATATGCACAGGCTGATCCCGAAACGCGACCCGTAGAAGCGAATCACTATTACGGGCTTTTTCGCCATATATATGTATATGGGTTGCGACCCAGTCGGGCTGTAAAACCCTACCACCCCGCTTGCGCCATTGCCTCATTCGTTATTCAGCAGGGTGCACCACGTGCAGGTGAGGTTGGCTTGGGTGTCTCAAGTCTTATGATGTTATTCGACATCCCTTACACCCCAAAACTTCAATGAACTAACAAGATGGTGGCTGTTTTGTTATAACTTTCCAGGGAATTTTAGTGGCAAGTCAAAATCCATGCTCCGTGGTATTATTTCCCATACACCTCACTTGTGCACAATAACCGATGTGTATTAAGTAAAGCACCACTAATATTACAAAATATAGAACCAAGTAACACAAGATTATGAATCAAATATAAAATCCGCTACATGACACTCCCAGATCCTGCCAAAAAAAAAACTCTTATCTCAACTAGATTCAATATGTTTTTGATATGAATATGAAAAGGTGATTTAATCAAGGAGGAAATTTCTGAAGCTACAAAACACAAATAGATTCAGAGAAAGTCCTTACTTAATGGACTGGTACCTGGATGACCGAGCCTAGCTTAGTTCTTTAAAGAACATTTTTAAATTAAAATAAACTATTAGGCTTGCCACACAAAATTAAGAGATATCTCCTGTCACTCGGATTCGAACTGGGTTTAGACGTATTTTCGAAGCAGCCCATTTTCATCTGAACTATTTTTGTTTCGATAGCTGTGACAAAATTTACCTTTATATTCTAGCTATATTTTTCATTGCCTGAAAACTCAGTTAAAAAATACGTGTGGTACTCGGGGACTGACGCGGTAAAGCTATTGCATAGTATTTTTTATTAACTTATGCAATTGTAACTATTTATTTATTTTATTTATGCAGTTTTTTTTCCTTTGTTTTTTTTTTTCTTTGATATTAATTCAAGTTACACTTTTTGAGCGTGGTGACCGATAAGAAAACAATTTTTTTTCTTTTGTGGTCAATATATTTTTATTATCTTACAATACATGTAGGTTATTCAGGAATATTAATCATTGAACCTATAGGTTTATGGTAACTGAAATAAGAAACAAAAGTTTGAGACTTGATTGGTGTTAGGTTTTTTCGTTACGGAATTTTTGGATTCGGTCTCCACGCTCAAGGCCCGCGATAGAAGCTATGCAATAGCTTAAAAATAATTCTATGAATGAAATTTAGCTAGATCGATTTATAGTTCCTGAAACCACCTACATACTAAGTTTCACGAAAATCGCTGAAGCCGTTTCCGAGACTCTGAATACATAAAGATATTAGATAAAGTTGTAAACATGTAATTAGTTCTTTCGCTATTATGTGTATTGTAGTTTTTATATATTAATAATTAATTTCAAAAATATGGAAGTTTTAACTGAGACTTATCTTAAACAGGTTGCTACCATTCAAAACTGGATTATTTGTTGTATTCTACCTGTGTTTTAGATCATGAAATGAGTTTTCTATCGCATTAACGTTTTGTATATTTAAAATCAGCCAAGCAGAAAAAAAAAACACCGGACACATTATCACCAGCATCTTTCCATTTTACACAAATACGCGTAACTGGGAGAGTGGTCGAGGCTAAACAACCGAAATGACGTCACGTATTTAATTACCACGCCTGCCAACCTCAAAAGTGTCGCTTTAGAATTGAAAGCTAATGTCCCGCGACACATGGCCTCCACGAACTGACAACAGACTACCGAACAAAGTTGATAAGATTGTTGTATCAAAAAAGTGGAATACCTTTCTCATACAATTACCCTGAAAATATTAATCAGGATACAGAAATAATAAACATATTTAAACAACAGTTCTTATTTTTAATGTTACATTAAAGGGCACCTCATTGCATTTTTTCATCTCCTACTTGCTTAAAATCGATTTTATATTTAACTTTTGCATTTTTGTAGCATTACCCGGGCAGGCTTATCGAGCCCGTAAGGTTAAGGCATGTTATCTCTTCAAAAGTATTAAAGATAAAAAACAAACAACAGTCGTTTTTTTATATATGGACTAGCGGATATATAACATACATGTAAAAAAAACTCTTTATCGTAACTGTTTAAGAAATTATCAGAATGATATATTCATATACTGTAGTCAAATCAAAGGTTTTGCCACTAAACTCTAGGGTATTTAATCAAATTTTAATCAGTCTATTTCTTAATCGATACGTATCAAACTCTGTCTATATGTATATTTGTGAGAATAATATAATAACTCTGTCTAAACACAAATTAATTACCTT
>JACEII010000084.1:538272-639170 GCA_014332785.1 Antheraea mylitta
TTTTTTTTTTTTTTTTTTTTTTATTGTAGCACGGCAAAGTGATTGCACTATGCCTGATGGTAAGCACAGTACAATCCAGAGATAATAGCGAGCACCGATTGACACACTGTCCATCGCCGGTCGCCACTATCATGCCGGCCTATAAAAAGCTGGATATGCACAGGCTGATCCCGAAACGCGACCCGTAGAAGCGAATCACTATTACGGGCTTTTTCGCCATATACATGGTGGTTGCGACCCAGTCGGGCTGTAAAACCCTACCACCCCGCTTGCGCCATTGCCTCGTTCGTTATTCAGCAGGGTGTACCACGTGCAGGTGAGGTTGGCTTGGGTGTCTCAAGTCTTATGATGTTATTCGACACCCCTTACACCCCTGAATCTACATAACATTGGCGGAATAGTGTGTTGATTACACGCGGCGCCATAAATAAAATAAGAAGAAGACAAAAGTAATGAACATCTTTTAAACTGCCGTCTTGTTGTATGCCGATCATTGTTCGAACATGTACGCTGTCGTCCGTGACCGAAAAAGAAGATAACAGTAATGAACATATTTTAAACTGCCGTCATGTTGTATGTCGATCATTGTTCGAACATGTACGCCGTCGTCCGTGACTGCCAGCATGTTGTATGTCAATCACTGTTCGAACATGTACTTCGTCGTCCGCGACCGTGTGTATACCAACAGCCGGAGGTCAATCGAGTCTGCCACTCTAATGTTTACTGATAAAAAGAAAACCAATTTGCCTCCCCGGGGCCGGTGGCGTGCCGTCACAAAGGAACGCTATCTAGAGATAAATTATCGAAATTATTGCATTAAAAATTCCATCTAGTAAGTCAAAGCGAGCCATTACCGCCGCTCTGTGTATTTATTATAGAGGGAAGAGAGGCGGTAAGTAGCTACTCGAGAAAATCGTTTACACCGTCTTGTAGGACACGTGCAATTTTTATGCGAATATGTTGTAAAACGTAATAATTATTCTCGATTCTCGTTACCCCCGTTTTAAGATGCATCGGGATCTGAAGACCGTAAAATCAGATAAGTTGGTATCCTGACCAAGTAAGTGATCATTCGCAAAATTTCGATAAAAATATTGAGCAATATATTCACTTTAAAACAATATTAAATAAATTGATCTGAATCATATTTATAACTAGCACGCAATAAACAATACGCTGTGATGACTTTAAAATTATATTCTAATACAAAAATTAACGCGTATCTATGAAAAAAAAATATTTGTCTTGTTTCGTTGTTAAGATTATAAAAGCGTTACGACATTTTTAATTTTGTAGGCCGGCGAAGTTATTAAGGTTTTACTTACTAGGCCAAAAACGTAGTCAGTTCGAAAAAAAAAAGAAACTTTTAATTGTTAAGTTTTTTGACTCATTTTCAATTTTAACATTTACGGAAACATGTTTCTGTTAATTTTGATACTGTTATGATTGCCACTAAAGCCTGGCATCTTTGTCTATTTGTCTCAATTTTTTTAGGCACATCAAAACGCGCATGTTCAGTTCTAGTAACAGATATAATACTAGCTCGTCGAGCGGCAATACGAAAAAAAATTCAATAAATGAAACGAAACGTTGATTGTATTTAACATTCCTGAGCTGTCTAATAAAGTCTGCCGCGATTAACTTTCGAAATCAAAGTGTATAGAAATTAAAACATTATTTATTTATGACTATAAATATTACTATCGCTACTTTAAAACGATGACGGCTTAGCAGATAGCGTGTTCGGACACAGCGTCGATGGACGTACGTTGGAGAAACTATGAATGATGGTAGGGTTTCTTCTAAATCCATCTGGCTACCACTTTATATATATACTACTATACTTGAAAATCTGTCGCCAAGTACGAGAGCCAGTCCCCCTTAGATTTAGCGTGACTACCATCTTATACCACATTGTTATTTAACATTGGATAAGATTGTGGTTAAACGCTATAATACCTATAAAGTATAAATAAAAATTAACATTAATATATATATAGGTTGGTCACGAGAGAATCGATTACAAGTTCTTTGCCAATGCAAAATATACATATACCAGTCATAAATACAATACGCGATTAATTCCTTGCCATTGAAAACGAGCAAACGGTCCCGGGGCCGGTCGCCATAGGAAACAATAAATCATTGTTTATTTATTAATTCTAAGATTTTTATTAAGGCAATGTAAATATGTTACCATGAAGAATTGATTTAAGCCATATTACGCCATGTTCAGGGACACGTATTAACCTGTCTTTCTATCAGAGCAACAAACCTTTCAATTACCAAGACCATCAGAAAGTGAGTTGGTGTTGAATACTCCATCTTTATAGTTAGCTCATAACTAAATACACACATTATTATAAATTGTTAGAATTCAAGATTGATCATTGCATGAAAATTTTCCGATAAACAAACTGATAGATTAAGGACGGAGATGCACATACCAATGAGATTTTTTTTTTTTTTACTTTATTTTTGGCAATTAATCTTTCAGATTATTGCTGCCATCGTCAAGTAGTCGATAATATTACAAGCGTCATGCAATCACTTCAATATTGCGTCGTGTGAGTCAATATTCTAACAAGATGGTGGATCCCTTGTTAGAACCTGCTAGGGAGTTTTTGTGGCATCTCAGAATTTCATGCTCCGTGGTATTATTTACTATTCACTTCACTTATGTACAATAAACTAACTAGATTACGTAAAATTCCACCAAATTTACAAAATATAGAGTTCAATAACACAAGATTATGAATAAAATATAAAATCCACTACATGACAGACTAAAATCCCGCCAAAAACTCATACCAATGAGATTATAATTGACATATTTGGCATACGTCCGAATACAAACATGTATCGCAGTAAAAAGAAGAATGTCAAAATGACAGTCTTGACTTATAGGTAATTATTGGAGACCCAATAGCATCCGTTTACAAGGTAAGTTACAAACGAGTATTACGCGAGACCTATTTGCGGGGTGGTAGGGTTTTACAGCCCGACTGGGTCGCAACCACCATTTACATGGCGAAAAAGCCCGTCATAGTGACTCGCTTTTGCGCGTCGCGTTTCGGGATCAGCCTGTGCATATCCAGTACCGGGTGACTTTCGTCATTATGGCCGGCATGACAGCGGCGACCGACGATGGATGATCTGTCTCTCGGTAGTCGCCACTGTTTTTGGATTGTACTATGCTTACCATCAGGTATAGAGCAGTCACTTTGTCGTGCTACAATAAAAAAAAAATCTTTATTAATAAATTCAATTATTTCATTTATGACGTTGCGTTTATAAAAGCAGCTCTAATATAAACAAAAACACAGGGCCGTTTGAACTGTGACAACGAAGAATTCAGACGGGTAGTCAATTTTAATTTAATACAAGACGTCCTATTCATTTTTAACGACCTTTTATACGCCATAAAGGTCTTTGATGTTTATCTATAATCCCCTATCTCCCGATAAATAACGGATAAACAAATGAAAGAAGGAAAAACGAAGGCACCACCCCTACCCACTGCCCCACGACGCGGCGCGGTTCTGCTCGGAGCGGTGCCACCCCCTCGCGTAATTTCATTATTTGCAGGGTAGCACATCACTTTAAAATATTCTCAATCTATAGGAAGGTAAAGTACATAGAAAAATTGTTACTACAGCTTGTCCACTCGTCTTGATGTATCACCAAGAATTAAACGTAACAGTACGGAATAAAACGAATTAAAAGAAATTAGATATACATATATACGTTGTTTCCTATTTGGAAACAACGTATATGTGTATAGAATAATGACATTTAATAAGCTAGCTTTAAGCGTTATAAAGAAAATCTTGGATTATGTCTGAGGATACGGGGCTGTTTAAATAAATATATCAATCACCTGTGTCTACCTTACCGATTGACTGTTGACGCAATCAGTGGTTTCATCCGGGGACGCTTCGGCGCGGGACATTGTAGATTATTAATCAAAAATGCCTATAAAAGATAAGAATGAAGCCACCATAAAGGCAATCATCTCAATTAAAAATCCAAAGTATAATAAGTAAAATAAAAAAAAAAACTTGAGAGGTGTCAAGGGACACCCTGATGGAACGAAGTTCCTTTCGATTAATTAGTGAAGGAATTGTAATAATTTTTTTTTTAAGTTATAATAATATTTTTTTTATTATTAACAAATATAATGTTATATAAACTTAATCAGTAGGCTCAATTTTCGTAATAATTGGCTTGTGGTAACTGAAGTAGGAAACATATGTTTGGGATCATTATTATTATTATTTTTTATTATTTACAAAAAACCTGTATACACTCAACAAAAATAATCGTCGCGACACCACACTGTTCAATGCGAAATATAAATGAAAATATCTGGCTTGCTTTCTATACGAGAGAGAGAGAGACAGACAGAGAAACATGCGACGCCACACAGCTCACAATAGCTTACTATAGCAAAAAGTGTCGTGACAACTTTCGTAAGAATTTTTTCCGTCTAGCCCCCGTTCACAACGCGCGATAAGGAACTTCGTTCCAATAACAATAGTTGCTCACATTTAAAACGATTTTTAATAAGATTAACAAAATAAACTAAAATAGAAAAGGTCCAGACCAAGGGTCTGCAAAATAAAAAAAAAATCATAAGCCTGTAAGAGACCCACTCCAGGACCATAAGTCTCTTCCTGAAGGAAGGCATGATCATAATCACCGTGCCAGATCACAACGTTTTGGTGATTTCAAACGCTAAAGAAATCCACATTTTATATTTTTCCACATAAGTTGATAGATACTATAGGAACATTTCTCAGGTTCAGGTTTCCTCACGATATTTTTTTTTCAACAGCAGTCGATAGAATTACCTATTTAAATTACTAAATGTCTACGAATTGTACAATGGTACCTGCCGGGGTTCGAATCTGCAGAAATCTGATTGATAGTCTAAATAAATACACTTGATATAGGAGAACGCTCTGAACCGATACATACTTTATTACTCCTATACGAGATATAGGAATTGTGTACGCGTTCAGTTTCCAATCGTCAACTGTACGTTTTGATCCCAGCGACAAGGGAACAGTTAATTTCTAACTTCATTAAAACAATACCGGTGTTATTACAAAAAAGTTAAACAGGTGTTAAAAACTTCCTTTAAAAAGGTTTCGACCTAAACGCACCGCGCTCAACCGAGGCAACTTCGCGTCATCCTTTTTACGCAAGTCTAACCTAACCTAACCAAAGCGAGACAAAAGAGCAGGATGGGGAACATTCAGCGAACGCGGTGCATTTAAAACGTAGCCTTTTTAAAGGAAGTATTCAATAAGTATTTAACATTTTTGTAATAACACCGTACAAGTCGGATTGCATCTTAAGATTTTATAACATTTAGTTACCTAACATTCATATTAATTCTTCGTATGTGGCCGTTAGTTTGTAATTATTTTTATACTATAGTACATTAAGATAGTTTTTTTTTTTTTTTCTCGAAATTACTACGCTATTGACCCATCAAGGTCTTAACAGCTTCACCGGACTACTAAGGCGAGCGCTTAAGGCACTCAGCCGATTTTATTATGGCAACCAGCTCAAGGGTGCACGGCACACCTCGGCTTGGCTGTTGCCTGTTGCATGCAAAATCGCGACCTATCTTAGCTAGCCTAGCTAACTATTCATGTATGTATGAGTTGTTGAACCGTATATGTGTACCAAGCATACACGCCTCAACAACTCTTCCATATATTTATTATCGGAAAATTGAGAGTTTTTCAGTTCGATAAGGGAAAAAGGGTAAACCCTTCCACTTTCATGTGTAAGCGTGTAGGCGTGCACGTGTGTGGGGGTGATCGTGTAATGTTGTAGCGGTGATGTATATTTGTGTGTCACCGTATCGCGCAAGCAACGCACTCAAGAGCTCCCTACCGAGGGATCGAACCTAGGCTTGAGCCGCTGCCGTGAGAGGCCTAATCGGGTGTGCGGGAGCGAAATTAACCCCCAGATTTAAGATAGTAATTAGTTAGTGATACAGCTTTATTGACACGATATAATTTTTGCATAATGAACTATCTGGTATCCGTTATCTGTAACGGTAGCGGAGTTCGCCTTTCACTAGCTGTTATCAACGTGGACTCGTTTGTTTTTAATATATCTATAATTATATTTAAAGTCGATCGAAAATAGACGTTTATTTAAACATTAATATATTACAAAAATCTCAAAATTAAAACCTTAATTAAATATTACCATTAATAATTAAAACGATTAAGCTTTATCTTTTATATAGTTGTTACCGCGTTCGAACGTTGTCTCGAAGGACCATTTCTATAATTAATCCACCGCCAACATAATATGATCTTCGGCAAAGGTAAACATCGATGCAATCAAATATAAAGTAGATTAATTTAGTAAGCCTACCTGTTGTAAAGAACTGTACTCGAGAATAAATCATTTTTCTGATCACATAAGCTTTATCACTAGCTATCGTTAAACTGGGGATATTAAGATCAACGTTGAAGTTTTGAACCATAATATTTCTCAAGTATATACGAATAAAAGTCCAACTTATTTATAGCAGAATCACAATTTTCGTTTAGCAAAATTTAAGATGAATCTACGTACTCGACTATAGTCGGGTCAGTAGAGCCTCACACTATAAATCTATTTTATCACATACTCGCATCATCTTCATACTAAAGCCTAAAAGACACGATGACTGCAATACAAATTGTTACGCACTCACTTGTAAAGAAGTAAAAATAGATGTTTTTATCATAATTTACCTGAAGATTATAAGTATCTTCTCCTACGCGGAGTGGGTGTCGGGAAGGTGGTAGGACGTGGTAGTGATACCGAAGAGTAGGCGTGTCTTTGTCGTGTTTTTATTAGTGAAAAACAATGATGAATTAGCGAACGTCCCGTTTATTAGTACGGGCGGCGCGTTGCGATTTCATTTTTGCCGCGGTGATGTACTTTTTTTTATTTGTTTTCTTTATTCTTTTCGGAGATCCGTTTCTCGCTCGGAAACCCAATTAGCGGGACAATTGTGCGGGGAAGCTGACAATTATGACTGCTGTCCTTTTGGTATATTCGGGGCAATTTTAATTATTGATAATTCATGTCATCCTATATTATTATCCTTCTTTTACAATAAACTAGAGGAAAACACTCCTTATTCGTTTAGCATGGAGGCATCTATTGGGCTATTTAGTTGGTCTATACTAAAGACATGAGTAATTGCGGTTATTGCTTCTTGGTAATAATTGATCAGCCCATAACTATTTCAGTGGTTTAATTTTGTCTATCTTTTTGCCGTTATCATAATGTATTCTGAATAAAATCTATTAATGTCTTTACGTACAACTACTTAATTGATTTAAAATCTCAATAATAAATTAGTAATGTATAAGGACAATAATAGGTATTAATGTCATAATAAAGTCCGCGGAGAATCATAGATCAAGTTTAATTATAGTTGATAACGTTTCTGAAAGACAGTAAGAAGTATATGAACTACCATTTCATGTACTAATAACAAAACAAGATTTTTAAGTAAAACTTTTTTCCGTCGTCTTTAAACTTCTCGTCCATCTATTGCGTGTCGCAGCAGGCCACGGATTAGGGGTAAAGTGAGAGACACTCGGCAGAGCAAACAAAGCCAATACGGCGGCGGTCATGGCTAAATTTAAAATAATTCAATGATTTAAATAAATATTGTGCTCAGTTTTTAACACGCGTCTATCGTCTACATGATTGTATTTATTATGTATTCCGTACTCAAATATGGAGATTTTAATTCAAACTTTGATATCTTATTCACTATTGATTTCCCATCATCATTCCCATTTTTCAATTACTAAGTTAAGATTAAAAACTCGAATTTAATACCCTAAATCGAATAATTTTCAAAATTTTTTACTTAAATGCCTACGATTCAAAAATACTTTTTTTTTACAAAATTATAAATAATATTGGGCGAGAATAGGTAGCTTATGTAAAACATTTCAAAAATTCTATTTAGATATTTCCCTTCCAACAAGACGGAGGCCGATGGTCCGTGTGAAATTCGTATTAACAAGGGAGGTACATTATCGGCTATCTACCGGTGTTCTTGTAAATTAAATTGTTCCCATTCCCTCTTCCCTACAGGTGTCTTATTAAGATGCTCTGTCTGGTATTTTAGAAAAAAAATCCCATCGTGTACTGCCCGGAGGCGCTGATAAGCAAATTATACGAGTATGAATCGTTGGGCTACAACGTGAAATAAATGAAGTATATCAACTTTATTAAAAGGCTTTTTCACCTGTTACTTTGTCTCGTTTGAAACCCCTGCACTACATTTCTCGTGATGCTATTATCAAGATGTGAGTTTGACAAAATATAGCATAATAAGTATTTCCATCACTATCAGTTATTCTACCTCTTATTGTCGCTTTATTCAGACATGTTATTTTTTTGGTACCTACAAAATTAATATAATAATCATCAATCCAATTACATAACGAATCGGAAATCCATTCCAAAATGCAATAATACGAAACCGTATCTATACGAAGCCAGACCATTGTATAGTCGGTATGTCGTTTCAATGTATTCAAATAATATAATTACCGAATAAAACATAATATCATGTTTTGTCCAACCAAATGTATTAAGCATTGAAACAAAGAATGGGGAGTGAAAACACGATCACCGCTCGCCATCTCGAACGTTTGCACTACGACCGCTCGTTATACTCCTTATTGTTGTTTTTAATGAAATGTAACCGAAATGATGGCCAGCCGAACCATTGTCCGAATGTCGGGGATCCATTACCCTTCTTCGGCACTCTTTCTGTTCACTAACTGAGCGACGATTTGCCGTGCGATTAACCGATAATTTGAGACTTTTCTCTTTCAGATCTTTTTGTAGTATCTTGGGAAATACGCCATTCTATTGGACTTTTACAACCAGTTAAAAGTTGATGTAAAAGAGCTCTCATCGCCATACATTTAACTCACCATATATTAAGGCCGAGGCTCAAAGTTACTTTCCTTACGTCGACTTTCAATATCGTCATAAAGCAATCCTAGAGCTGGAAACAGAAAGCGTTTATGGTATAAATCTATTATTAGCTTATCAAAAAAACAGGCAGGACGAAATCAATATTCATTTTTATCAACATACCGAAGTCTATGAGGACGAGTGTTAAGTTACCGTGTTAAGGGAGACATTTCAATATCGTTACCAAGCAAAAACGTAGATGGAATAGGGAAGCCGTAAGTGGTATAAGTATAACATAAAGTTATCGAAGCATGCAGAACGAAATGAATATTACGGACTACCTCTCATTAAACTACCATTAACATGACAGGCTGGCCAGTCCAGCTCATGAGACAATTATACCTAAGATGTATTCATCATATCTGATATTACGAGTTAGTAATATCCAACGGCAAAACGCCTTCTCACAATCGTACAGTGCGTACACATGCTTAATATCGTAAAGGACCGGTAATAAAATTCGCTATGCGGCCCTTACGGTCCGACATTTGATCGGGTGACAAGTTTTAAACGTAATTCTCTAAGTTTGATTGTGGCGTGAAGTGGTGATGGCGAGCCCTTACACTGTGAAATTATCGGTGTAAGCAGAAACAATAGTGTATATAAGGGTTCACTCTATTAATATAATTATCGATAATTAGGTTCCAAATAATAATCACATATAGCTTTGGTTTCTCTTTCAACTTATAAAGGTATAAAATGTTGGGAAAGTTGAAACTGAAATGTTTCGATGATCGCTAGTAGAACCTTCAGTTCTTTAGAATTAATGGGTTGAGAATTTAGCAGGATTCTCTCATTTCAAATTTAAGTATGTACTTATGTATTTAAAAATAAATTATTTTGAAAGAGTTGATATCTACAATAATTAATATTCACTCCAGTTATTATTAGAATAGCGATGAAAGGTTAAAGATATCTAGTACATCGTCGGAAACATATTAGTAGTGGAATTCAGTTTTGAGGAGACGGTGTTATTAACTAAGTGCATTTTCTACTTGTTATATGTCGAAGCAATGTCTAAGTCACTAACAAATTTCGTTTAGTTAAAGACTAATTAATACATCTTGATGTAATAAGCGACTGCACACATTAATAGAACATCTATGTATTGTAATGCAGAGAACGATTGTTTATCGGAGAAACTGGTAAATCAACCTTCCATCGATATGCAAATGCGAAAAGAAACGTGAAAGACAAGAAAAAAACAGAAAATTAATAAAACACCCACTAAAACGAAAACAGGCGGAAAAATAGTCGCGAGGGAGACGACGGTCGCAAGAACTGAGAAAAAAAAACCTTCCATCAGCAACGTGCTCTTCATTAAGGCGAGATGGAAACACCGGGATGAATTGATCAATCAGAAATTTTATGGACCAGAATCACTCAACGGAAAATAATTCCCCGGCCATTTGGGCGGGCTCATCGCCGCCGTTTTAATTTCGCCCTCTTGGGGAGATCGAGTGTCATCCAATCTATCTGACGACTTGGGAAAAGAAAAAAAAAACGTCGTCCGACCTCATCCCGCTCGGTGTGGCCAGCCACTAAAACTCAAAAATATATGAGTTTAAGCATAGAAAAATATTCAGTGTACCACAGTAAAGATGTATCTCTAGGTCTTCTCCATTTTTTTATGCAGACTCTTGGTTCGCACCTTTTTTGCTTTCCTAAATTTTATTAGCTATGTCTAAAATCGTAATTGTGAGCACCTATTGTTATTATTTTACTTAACTATTTTAGATCGGTGATTTAACTGATATTAATGCTTTTATGGCTACTTTATTTTCATCTTGTATACAACAAAAATACTGTGGTCCAATTTTTTTTTTTTTCGAAATGACTACGCTATTGACCCAGCAAGGTCTTAACAGCTTCACCGGACTACAATATATATAATGTGGTCCAAATCACTGTTAATTCTTAGCAAGTTAATTGAGACCATAAAAAAAACGTCTCAAAGAGCGTAATAAAAGCGTAGCCTAAAACGTAAGAAACTAACCAAATCAGATCTTTTATTTCAGACAAAAGCCCATTTGGTTAGTACAAACTAGTGTTAGGTGTATCTACTAGGAATAAGAACTAATTATTTTTGTAACACTACAGTGGAATATCGGCGTACCTGTCTGCTACAGCATTCAGGATACTGTTGGGGCTGGCACGTAAACTGGGCATGAGTGAAGCGCATAGCTTGCGCATGATGGAGTGAAACCTACTTGGTACTGCTAACCCATAATAATATGGGACAATTAACTGATTTTAAAATAAAGTAAAATATTTCAAAACATGACATATATTAAAAAAAAATCCAGGAAATGTGTTAGAAATAAATTTAACTGACAACATTTATTCCTCCTGCTACAGTTCAGAGACTGTGGGCGATAATGCTCGGTCTGGGAGTTTAAAATCGATTGTTTTAACTACAAAAAACATAACATAGGTTGATTTATCAGTTTTAGTATTTAGCTTTGTCTACAAGGAGAAATACAAATTGTATTTTATTCCAAACCCATTCCCATAAAGAATATATATAGTAATGAAATTTCTTAATACATATAAAATAACTTCTAAGTGCTGAAAGTCAATTATCTTATTGATCCAACTTTACCTGGAAACGATATATGCATAACAAAAATAATCTAGGAAACTTTCATAGGTCATTGATGACCGTAAACATTGTAAAAAACTCAATTGTTTAAGACGGCTCAAGGTTATAAAATGAAGTACATATAGACGGGTACATGATGATGTGTTGTGTTCTAAGTTTTCAATATCCGTTGTGTCATAACAAGGTTTAGTAGACAATTGGTATCTGTCACATGTTGGCTGCGTTCTGAACTTGGTACATCAAACTAGTTCCGATATTTGATGCAATTAACACAGGCGCCTCTTTGTGACGTATTTCAGACAATCGATGATCATATCGAGGTGTTTCCAACCGAGTCCATTAGACAATATTTAACGCACTGCCTTTGGTGTCAACAGATAAGTTAGTCGGTAAATATGTTTAACAAAGTATATTAGGAAACACGTCCCACTGTCGAGGCAAGTAGTTTCTTAAAATCCAACTAACTACTAAGCAAGCTATGTCACGCGGCTACAACCACGTAAATTTCGCATCATATGCTCTCATCCGTACAGTTTTTCTGTTCCCACCTAGTTAATTTTTCAACCTACACTTTGTATGATACTCGTAATTGATGATTGCTCCGACCGATTTCGGCCATGGCGACCACTTTGACCCCTAATTAGAGAAATGGCGCTGGTGCGCTCGAAGATGGCTTATATAGCCTATCTTCGCGGCGAAACTCCGTGCACAATGAGGGCACGTTAGTTATAGTACTGGTTTCAGCATGAACGGGTTGACTTCTCCAGAGTAATACCACCCTCTCACAGAAAACCGACATGAAGTAACAGTGCTTGCATTGTTGCGTTTCGTTCGGTTAGTGAGAGCGCCGTAGGCCCATCTCCCTTCCCTCTCTTCCCCTTCGTCCTGCTCTACCAACACAGGCTAGCAATGCACTTGCGACTCCTCTGATGTTGCTGGTGAATATAGACGATGGTAATCACTTAACATCAGGTGACCCACTTGTTCGTTTGCCTCCTATGACACAAAAAAAGCATAAACTATTTATAGTAAGGCTACGACGGGGTTGACACGCGTCTGTACGGGCGCAGCCGCCGGAGACGGATCGATAGGGACCCTGAGGAGGAGGCCCGGCTGTATGGCGACTACAGGACCTGCAGGAAGACGCTGCAGGTCGCCATCAGCCGGGCGAAAGAACAGGCATGGGAGGAGATGCTCCGGGAGCTGGAGAGGGATCCGTGAGGGCACCCGTATAAAGTGGCCCGTAAGAAATTCCGCGGCCATGCGCTCCCGGCAACGGAGACTCTTCAGCCGGAGATGGCTGAGAGGGTTGTGGGAGCATTATTCCCCGGCCCTCCGGAATTTGCCCCTCCTCCCATGCCTCCTGCTCAGGTGGTGGAGGAGGCGCCGGTCATCCCTCCCCCGGTTACAGCGGAGGAGTTAGGGAGGGCTATCGAGCGCCTCCGCATCACCGGGCGCAAAGCACCCGGGCCCGATGGGGTCCCGGACCGGGTGCTAGCCATAGCGTTGGGCCATCTTGGGGGGTGGCTTCGGGAGTTGTTTGACCGCTGCCTTGCGGTCGGGCAGTTTCCGAAGCCCTGGAAGACGGGGCGGTTTTGCCTCATAGGGAAGGAAGGCCGCCCTCTGGACTGCGCGTCTGCGTACCGGCCTCTAGTGTTGCTGGACGACACCGGGAAGGCGCTCGAGAGGATCGTCGCCTCTCGGGTCGTCCGGCATCTTGAGGAAGTGGGGCCGAACCTGTCGGACGTGCAGTTTGGCTTCCGGGCGGGGCGTTTCACGCTAGACGCCCTGACCCTCCTAAAACAGGTCTCCATGGAGGCGACCTCTCAGGGGGAAAGGTTATTGGCGGTGTCCTTGGACAAGGACAGGACCCGAAGAGGTCGTCTCGCAGAAGGAGGCGGCGGAGAGGGTCCGTGAGCAAGACCCTCACAGTGGCCGTCTCCGCCAACAAAGGGCAGGCAGGAGGAGGCGGCAGTTTGACCGCCACCTCCCACCTTAACCAGACCAGGGAAGATGGGTTGGGGGGCCCCCATCTTCCCATTGCACGGGTCCGGCGGACGGAGGAGGCGGCCGGTGTGTACCCGGCTGTCTCCTTACAAGACGAGGCCCGGCGGCGGCACTTCTGCTGTTGGGCCAACCGCCGGGGCGGCACGATGAAATCTATAGAGATCTCGTGCCGCCCCAACCATAGCGGAAGATGTACCCCGTGGGGTTTTAGTCCGTGCGAGTCGGACATAACCCACCCTCTCCCCCGGGAGGGTGGGTATCCATAAGGGATTTCCCCGCGTAAAAAAGGCGAATCGCATAAAACCTGAATTGAAACAATAAAATACTCAATTTTTCGCATCAACCGGAGGAATAGGGTAATAATGATGAGAGGAGGTAATCAAGCATTAGATTAATTCAGAAAGGTTGTTTGACGTGTTATAACGTCACATCGGCCGAGCCTACGCCGTAATATCGTATTCCGTTTGTTGCGACTAATTAATCAAGATCAAACAGAAATCGCGATCAGCAGCGAATCCGTCGACCGATAGATAGTAATTTACTGGTATAAATATTTAAAAAGATTCTTCTTCAATAAAATAACAACAATAGTTAATAACTTCTTGGGTTTTATTGTAAATTGGCAATGGGAAATGACTTGTGAGGCATAAGACTAGCCGTTAGAAATTGTTTTTTTCGTATGGCCCTGAAAAAGATTAATTTTGACGAAACAATGGTTAATTTTTTGATGGAATGATGCTTTTGCGGAATTTCCTTAATAAATACAAAATTCTTGTAATTTTCGAAATTTAATTTGTTTTACGAAAATAATATTGAAAACGAAAATAAAATGAATTCTTTTCAAAAATACATTTACTAGAAAACGAACTATGTTATGCGGCACGTATTGTTCTTATTACTAAAAAAAATTGACCCGTCACGGGACGCCTGGCTGATATGAAATATCGAAATTATCCGTATCGAGCGAATCTCATATTCTCGAATTCTCAAATTACACCATAGGTATGCGAGCTCAGTGCGGCAAGAGAGATTACGCACAGTCACGTGCGCATGGCATAGCGTCGCCACGCCAACAATCAGGTTTAACCGCGCCTATAGCTGTTTCACATCAAAAAGGGAAGCTTTTTAAGCGACGTCAAAAAAGATGTAATTTTTAACGGCCAGTCTAGTCTATACAGGCATCTGAAATGAAATATCAAAAATAACATTGTATCTTGACTCTAGAACTGTGTCTCTATTTTTGATCGATTACCTATAGGTGAATAGTCATTGTGACCAAAGGAATCATATGACATATATCTTTGCTCCTTCCGAAAAAAAAAAACATAATAATTTCTAGCAAACCAGAATCTCTTCAAAGTCGTGGTGACATTAAAATTACGCAGTTCAGTGAAACTTCATGGAAGCTGTCGTTAATGCGCGCGAATAGCAGAAAGCAAATTGCAATCTTTAAAAAAATAATGGGCATTAAAATCACCCCATGATCAAGGCTCAGAGGGACTCGAACGATCAGCCCCGTGGCCATCTTCATTAATGATAACCAGTAGTGGGGGACGAGTATCCTGTTCGAAGGACCGAAGTGAACTATTACCGTATATCGCGACATGTAATGTCGATTAACAGTATCTCCAATTGACATATATTTATTTGTAATCCTAATGCCACTTATGCTAAGGAACGTATGTGTAAAATATTAGTATTATCAGTTAATTACTTGGAATACTTGGTTAATTTCGCAATCAATTATTATAATACAAGGTCAAAATTATCACAGATAAATTTATTTACCGTATAAGATAATGTCTATATACTCTATTGGCTGTGTTTGACCACAGTTTCATCTGAAGTTAAATGACGATGTGGTCTATGATGGTAAACATGTTAAATCTATGGGGGCTTTTCAACGCAGTTGTTGGAACACTCCAAAAGATGTTTGACGACAGATATTCAAGTTCAGTGTGGTAGGTAGCCAGGCAGACTTAGAAAAAGCGCTACCACCATGCCATGGATATACCACGATATTTTCCTTTACCGAAATCTACGACTCATTTGTTACGATTCGAACCTAGGTCCATCGACGCGATATCCAAATACGCTATGAATTAATCCATCATCGCCTTTTTTAGACGATTTTTTGCATTTATTCTTAATTATTTCTTGATTTATTGCTCTTAGTAATCATTTGGCGAATAACTTTTTCTCATATTCAAAGAATTAAAGAGTATAATTGTCACAACTAAAGCACTTATAGGACTTAAAGCATTCTAATCTTTTCGAGTTTAACAAAGTCGATTAATTTTTGGCGATGAGTTCAGAATAACAGACGCGAGGAGTGAAAACTCGTCAAACGAGCGACGCCTTATTAAGCCCGCGGGGGATCCAGGTGGTGGGTGAAGAAAAAAAAAACAGTATTTAACAATATTAAGTTATTGGAGATACGATAGGGAACTAATTGGTTGGCTAAATATTTGCATGAATTTGAGAGTTTTTCACACTTTTGCGCTAGCGAAATAATTAAGATTTTTGAGTTAAATGATCTAGTACCATAGGCAATTAAAATAAAAACGATAAGGCAGACTACGTAAGTTCAACTGGTAATAGGTAAAGTAATTAGCGGACTGATTATACAGTGGTCACGTTTTGGCGTTTATATCTGATCCTTTCCCGGTTGTCAAAGTAATGAAGAGGATTGGGCATAATTTAACCATTAATATCGATGCATGAGACTTTATTTATTTCAGCATTATTAAAATCTTTGTTTGAAATGATATTAGGACAATCCCAAGAAACTTTTATTTAAATAAAAATTAGCGATGCATTAATGACTCTCTATTTTTGTGGGTTTGGACATCGTGTAGATCGCCGTAATAGAAGCCATAAAATGTAAATCTGTCTCCAGGTATTTGTGTGTTTTTTTCTGGTAATTGCACTTGAAAGCCAGATCGTCTCTACACCAGTAATAATCTTATGCAACATTGACATGACAACATTGTGGTGAAAGAACTACAAAATATAGAAAGCAGTAATCAAGCTTCACAGCTATTAATGAAAATGAATAATACAAATTATCGTATAATCCAAAAGACAGACCTTCATAAAAGGCGAATATTGCTACTAAAAATTAATGAGACAACCAATAACAGTAATAATAACTAATCAAATATTAAGACAAACAGGTGTAAAAAAATGAATAGACAAAATTAAATCTTGGAAAGATAAAGTAAAGGATAAGACTCTTTGTATCTATTCACACGCACACCACAAAAGTAGTAATTCCGTCCCTAAAAAGTCCACTGTTGGTACAAATTCATTAGTATTATATTTATACCATAAAGATATCGCAGTAAAATCGTTTGATGTTGATGATGACCAGTTTAATTTCGGAATCGAATCCTCAAGCGCTCTGACACAGAACACACTTTACAGAATGTCCATTTCTCACAGTATTTAATTATAAGAACATAATAGGAACTTATTCATTGTAAAAGTTGACACGTAATGCATATAAATTTGAGCACGGGCATTGATTAGCGACAGTGTTTTATTTCTATGGAAGTAATAAATTATTGCAGTAAAAATCACAGACAGAGTATTCCAGTCGCTGCTGGTATAATGATCTACACATGATGTCTTTACGTTATGTTCAACTGCTCGATATTGAAGTAAAAATATAACACACTGTGTGGCAGACGGTTCCGTAGCTTCACAGGACGGTAAATCTATGACATATCGACATTTTTATTCGTGCTTAGACGGAAGTTCACGTAATGCTATAGATCCAGAGCCCAACGCGTGCAACATATAACCATGTTAAAGTAGTGAGAAGAGAGGGTGAAGTTGAACAGATCCTTAGAACATACGCATTGATGGACGACATAAGAACAGATCTAAAGAGGCAACATCATTTTAAGGGTTTGCACAGTATATCATATAAGACCGAAGTTGCGTCTTGTAAAACAGGCATGATTACTTGAAAGTGTGTGTTTTGTGAGATATGTCAATTCAAATGAAAATTTACCTTCTATTTTATGGAATATATCACATTATAAACAATATACCACTGTATAATGTGATTTGTTTTAACGTTTTTAAAAATGAGTCATTGTTCAGAGCGTACCTTCTGTAAGCGTATGTATTTTGTGGTTCCGATCTATTCGGCTTACGATAGTAATGGTGCAGTGTAGCGGAATGGGAGAGTCGATTTTGCTTTGATCTTGGGATAGTTTGTGTAGTGATGACACGGGTCTTTGACTGCTGATGGCGGCTGTTAGCGATCACTAGGTCAGATCGTTTGAATTGACTCCGGTTTTCGTTCCCATTGAAAATTTCAATATTGTGTGTAATGTTCTTTTTAAGAATAAAATTCACATGAAACTCTCGTCCTATAAATGAGCTAGAGGCTCATTACACATAATTCGTTTTGCATATTTAATAATTGTACTTTTATTACATTGTATTCTATATAATCGTTCGTATTTATGTAAAGAATCGATATATCTAATATTGTGGCGCCAGTGTTAATTTTTCTTCGGTGGCGTTGTAGTCTCACCTCTCGGGTGTCGTAGTGGTACCCGACGCAGAGTAATTTCATACACATAAGATTTACCTCATGTATGTTAATCTTTACAATTTATTATGTATACTAGCTGTTACCCGCGGCTTCGCACGCGTTTTTTGAATATATTAAACAGATTTAAAATTGTTAGGTATTAGATGTGTAAATAACAATAAAACTCTTTCAAAAATATTCGTAAATACGACACGCACATCATCTACTGTAACAGGTAACATGTACATTATATATATGAATACTAATAGTGTATCGATTGGGATGGGCTGGAACTTTAAACTACTATATATCACTTTCAGTGCTCACTTACACTGTATAAAAAAGTAATGAAAATATTAATCTATACATTACCGAACAACATGTGTTAAATCTTTTATTATATAGATATAATATGTCCATATTGTTGATATAATAAAGTTATTAATATACCTTGCTATAATTTAAATCACATATAAACACAACATATGACTTTCAATTATATTTATTCTTGGAGTCCAGTACAATGTACGTCACACGCACATGTTTACAGTGAATAACATATTTTTGATCAAATTCACACATACGAATGCACAGATAACAGTTCATCACAACATAGTTATTTGTCCGTAAAATTCTCGTTCAAATATTACTTGTAGTCCGTTGAAGCTGTTAAGACCTTGCTAGGTCAATAGTAATGTAGTCATTTCTAAGAAAAAAAAAAACCGTTCAAATAGGTCCAGCCGTTTCGGAGATTACCCGGAACAAATAAACAAACAGAAATATCGATAGAATTAAAAAAAAAAATGTTGATATTTGTAGCACCGCAGATATATGTATTCATGAAAAAGTATTTATTTTAATATTATATACGCACACTTTATTCTTATAATACGTAATATATCACAAACTTTTTTTCTCGAACTGACTACGCTATTGACCTAGCAAGGTCTTAACAGCTTCACCGGACTACATATATCACAAACTAAAATGGGGAACAAAACTAACGTAGAATAAACTTTTTGAGGAGTTTTTGACGGGATTTCAGTCAGTCATGTAGGGGATTTTATATTTTATTCATAATCTTGTGTTATTTGATTCTATATTGTGTTAAATTGGTGGCGTTTTATGTAATATGGTTTGTTTATTGTGCAGAAGTGAAATGAATTAAAAATAATAACATGGCGCATGTATTCTGGGGTCTTGAATATTAAGAAGATAAAAATTTACAAAATATTATATAGAAGACTTGGCGCTTATACCTTTACTTAGACATAGAAGAAATCTGGGTAGAGAATACATAAGAACTACCTATATTGACAACTTCAGAATTGGCAATATGGATTCATTCCTTCGCCTGTGTTGATGGACGAATATTATTACTACTAACCTTTTAGAATAGCAGCACAAAATAGACTTTAAAAATGTTTGCGATAGCAACGTACTACGTATAATCAAAAATTGGAATTAAAAATAACGTAGAATAAACTTTTGAACAGGAACACAAAATAAGCCATGATAATATTTCCGACAGAATGTTATCATGTTACCAAGACAACGCATATAATACTGACACTGACACGCAGCGGATGCTCTAAGAATAACCCAATTTTGAGCCATTCTTATTAGTGCTCCGCTCCTATTGATTTTAACGTGATGATATGTAGCCTATAGCCATCCTCGATAAATAGGCTATTTAACACTAAAAGAAACTTTCCGATCAGACCGGTAGTTCTTGAGATTATCGCGTTCAACCAAACAAACAAACTCTTCAGCTTTATAATATTAGTATAGATTGTAATATTATAATGTATATAAAAGAAACCTATATACTAGTCTGAATTTAAAATATTCTGTGATATTAAAGATATTTCCAAATCCGTTTTCCTTATCTAAATTTCCAGATCTTCGTAATTGACCTCAACCATCGGTATATCCGATCTGTAAATACATAGTTATTCAATGACAAATTCTAATATCATTCTCATAAGAATAATATAACCAGTCTGGAATATTCAATGAAACGTTTATCAGTAACAGCCTAAGCTTTAGTGACCTATTTGCAGGAAACCTTCTTTTTTTGGTTTAAGAGCCTTTTAATTACCAGATCCCAGATACATGTACGCAGTATAGTCTAAGGTCCCGCTGCAAAATTCTTCCGTGCGTCGAGTATATAATTCAAAAAAGGTTTTTTTTTTCATCCAGTTATCAAAAGAGTCGATATTTGTCTGCTAGGTTAAATTGTAGCAGCAACAATTAATTTATTATAACGATTATGATTATAAATACATATGACGAACTTAGTAATTTTGCAGCGGGACTTTAGTACATAATTAAGTCACGCATATGTGTAACACCAACGTATGTATACATGCATGTTTAGCTTAACTAGTGTGGTTAGTTAGCTTTGTCCAAATCTGCAGTATTTGCATGCAAGCCAATTCTCAAGCCGACGTTCCGTCACTGTGGTTCCCTTGAGCAAGTCGTTATTTCGTAAAAGTTCGTCCCAAAGCCTAGCGAAGTTGTAAAGGCCCGTCATTAGTAAAGAACTGTGTTTAACTTGTATGTTATCTTACCTTTTTAATTAGAAGGAAAAAAAGAGTATTAATATTTAATTGAAGGAATTATTTCAATAGTTTTGAACTTGTAACAGTACATATATCCAAAGTTAACACACATACAGACAGAGCGAAAAGTTGCTCGAAAGTTACTTTGATTCTTGTACCCCATCAATCTTTTGATGTAGTAGTTCAGTGAAGCGGTGCGGCAGAATGAACCAGCCGATTAGCTTTGATGTTGGAATGCTTCGTGACCTGCGAAACTATGACACGGGTATTCGAGTGTTGATGGCGGCTGTTAACTTCGGAATCACTAAGTCAGATCTATTGAATTTAGTTGCGGTGCGAATTTTAGTGATGACGTAATGCTTGAATAATCAACGGTGGAGTTAAAGATGAAATATACTGGAAGATGTTCGAGATGAAGTTTGAAACTCCAAGTTTTTAGCTACTAAGATATAATAAAACCTACCATAAAGCTTATAAAACCAGTTCAGTTGCGCAGAGCACTGCCTAACTGAACCTGTTCTACTGTCTGTATAATGGTGAGTGTTCTGAATAGCTATTCAATTTAATCTCTTCCTCAACTTCTCATAACCGAACTTTTCGCGTCGGGCTTCGAAGCCTCAGTATTTCGGTAAAACCTATCTGGGCACGAACTTAATAGTTTGCAACATCTTCCCTTTGCCGTACCATGCAACTGTGGAAAAATCCCACGGCCAATATGTTCCCCCCTTCTTACGACGGTGAAGCTATTAAGACCTTGTTGGGTCAATAGCGATAGTCATATCGAAAAAAAAAAGTAGTACTTCTAGCCTAACGTGAAGAGACATTTACGCAGGCCGGCACGACTGCGGCGAACAGTGATGGATAGTTTGTCTCTCAGTGGTTGCCGTTATTCTTGGATTGTACTGTGCTTACCATCAGGCATAATGCAGTCACTCTGCCGTACTACACTACACTTATACTATTCGATTTCGGGTAGTTCTTTTTTTAGCGTTTGCGCACACTTACGCGATTCTGAAGGACGAGATATTGTCCAAGATGTTATCATACTAGAAGCAAGCTAGAAGGGGTCTGATTCTCAAGAACAGTTGTTGGAGCACACCTATCGATGCTTGGCGAAGGATTTTCAACTTGTAAATTATAGGTAGACAAATAGACTTAGAAAAATTACTACACAATAAAATTATAGATTTATAACAATGTTTTTTGATGTGAAACATCTATAGGTGGAGGGTAAACCTGATTGTTAGCGTGGCGACGCAAAAACACGAACTTTACACTAGTAACGAAATACTCTGAAACATTTGCAATCCTATCTATATAAACATAAGATTCAAACTGTTTTGTCGACCACTCGTTATGCTAGTGTTACGCGGCAAACGCCGACGACCTAGCGCCCTTTGATAAATGCTGCCAAACACACTGCGCCTGCGCCTAGTTGAATTCTTGTATTTTGTATTTATTAAAAAATTAATATTTATACAATAAAAAAAAGACAATCATTATTTTATGGAAAAAAATTATAATGCTTTATCTTTTAATTATGCTATAACTGAATCGTAATCTGTTCTTTTATGCATATAACTTATACAAAACAATTTCGATGTTTCACATCTGCCAGACGTCCCGTGACGGCTCACTTATTTATTCATCAAGAGCTCCGACTTACACACAACGATTCAAACGTATGTTGTTCGATTGAATGTCCGAACAAGTGAGCCTGAGCTATCATCGCGTCGTGACATTATGAACTTCGTATTTTACGTACATCAGGGCGGTACACCGAAAGAGAAAGGTGGGCATAATGAGCTGATCATAAATAAAGACTATGTTTTTTATAAACTTTTTTTATTGTGTATTTTTTTCTGAATGAACAGTCCCCCCCTCCCGTGGGCCGTTAACGAGCACCAAGGACTCCTCGCAAAACAGCCAATAAAGGGACAACGCTGAATAATTGCTCGGTCGAACCGCGATTGCCGGTTTTATTTCGTATCGTTGTTTGGCGATAACGTCTGCGTTGAATACTGATGAAGAATATTCTAATATTATCTCTACGCTAATGACTGCGAACGAATACAATGTAAGAAGAATATTACTGTGAATAATTGAAACTTTTTTATTTCATTTATACTGTACAAGGGAGCAAAAACGACAAGGACGAGGCTTTGATCACTATTTAGAAAAACTTTTAATATTTTCAGGTCCTTTCTGTACAGTTTTGGGACTTTTGTTTATTTTTTCTTTTTTTTTTCGATCTGACTACGCTATTGACCTAGCAAGGCCTTAACAGCTTCAACGGACTACTCAATTTTAGTACACTTTCTCATAAATCAATCAATATTTTTTTATGATAAACTAGCTTGTGTACCGCGACTTCTATCTCATCAAAATAATCTTTCAGTGTTATTGAAACTACTTGTTTAGTGTGAATTAATTTTGGGCAGACTTACTTCTAATAAATGCCAAGTACCGAGTAAAGTGAAGGAGGCTAAGTAGGAAAGTAGCACCAGGCCGAGATAACGCTACGAAGAAGCTTTTTTTTTCGAACTGACTACGATATTGACCCAGCAGGTCATCAGCTTCACCGGATTACAGCTAGAATGAAGCTGTAATTTTGGTTAAATTTTATTAATACTATTTAGCCCTTGCAGAAAGACGTAATGATATAATATATAAATGACGTAACAATACCTATTAAATTGGATCAGAATTTTCGGAGAATACCGATAGGGACTCTTTCGATACATACTTTTCTAGTATCATCCACTACTGTCCTTGCTCGCTGACATATAAACTGTAACTTTTGCCAATATTCTGACCTTTCACAGGTCTTATTAGGGTGCACCCTAATAACTGCATGTTGCAAATGAACTGCAGTTCATCAGTAGATAAAGTATAATATAAACGAATCTTGAAAGAAAAATCAAGTTAAGAGCCAGTTATACATTTTTAATATACATGGAAGATATCATCTCATATTTAGCCCCAAGACTCGAGATCTTGTTACATTACTAATAAGCAACTTGTACATTATAATAACACGTATGTAGTCGTTATTCCATCGGCGCCATGTTTATTTTCAGTGACGTCAATTAGAGGTTGTATTTTTTTAAATATTACAAAGCAACGGATATGAGTAGAAATATCATTATAATTTTATGATGTAATTTTCTTTTGCATATTATTTTTTTATTAGAGTTCCGTTGTTAAATCTGGAGTCACGTTCTTAAAGTTACAATTTTACATTTAGAGAGTTACTGTTCACTGAATGTATTAAATTTATCCCCTTAGATTGAGATGATGTCCAGTAAGAAAATTGATAATACCTAATAACTAATTTCGTATACAAAAAAAAAAAATAACAAACAGTCAATCAGATTTTTTTTTCTTAAACTGACTACGCTATAGGCTGAACAGAGCCTTAACAACTTCACCGAACTACTAGTTAATCATAACATAACCTTTAACATTTTACAATATATTAGCGGGCCCGGTGAACATTGTCCCGCCCTGATAATAAAAAAAACCTTGTCAAATTATATACCCAAACGTTCCTCACGAATCACTTTATCTACTAGACTAAAACCGCATAAAAATCCATTCAGTAGTTCTTGAGTTTATCGCGAACAGACAGATGTTGCAGAAAACTTTGTTTTAAAATATGTAGTGATATAGAACATAACAAAAGCCACATGAATACAGTAGTTGTGAATAAAAATACAAAATAAATTAACGCTCACATGCAGACGAGTGTAAAAAGTGTCTGTCATGTCGCGCGACCGAGTGTCGAGTGCCATCAGCGCGGTCTTGTGTTCAGACGCCATCTTGAAAAGGGAAAAGCGCGCGATGTTCCGCTAGAACTGCCGCGTCCTAGACATCCGCAGACCTCTTCATGATTAGACGAGTTTGTAAAAACATGATCTTATATTTAATATCTAGGATGTTTCCATATTTTACTATAAAGATGGCAAAACAAAAAAAAATTACCCGGGGATCGTATCCCGTAAATCCCGCATCTGGACATACTATATTAGAATACCCGTATGTATGGTTGTATATTAGTTCAAATTAAGGGTGATAGTTGCAAAAATGCTAGACAAGAAAAAACGGTAAGTGGTTTAATGAATGTACCCTAAACCGACACTATGTTAAGGTAGCTTTAAGACTCTGTTCGGAGCACTATCCATCAAGAAGCTTTGCATACCTAATGAGGAAAGCGGATTCGCCCAACTGCGATGTATGAAGAAAACTTGAAGATGTGCATCGCTTGATGATGGAGTGTCCTAAGAACAGCAACGAAAGAGAGTCGTTGATGAATAGTATGAAAAGTAGTTGTCCGAATATTTGTATTTTTCACAGCATCTTGGCTGAACCCTGTTCGGGTGAAGCTAAGATGCTGTATCACATGGTAATAACCCATGATCAGTAACTCTCATGATGGTGCTAGAAAGATTGGGGAACAATAGGGGTGATATGTTTAATGGAATAAAAACTCCTAAAAATGAAAGAAAAAAAGAAAAGAAAAAACGGTATAATTAGGTTTGCACTCTCGCTTCGGTTTCTTTTCGAAGATAAAACTTCCAATTCAGTAGTAACTGAAAACATCGATTTATAACACTGCCAAGATAATTGAAACTTCTTAACAATAGCAAGCTTTTTAATTTAACCTTTAACTTTGTATTATTATTCTGGAGAATAATAATACAAAGTTTGTATAAAAACTTTGTATAAAAAACTAGCAAAGACAGTGGTTCTGCACGTGTTTATTATTATGCGATAATAATTATTTTCTACGAATTTAATTTTTATTTATATTTCATGATTTCTATCTGAAATACTGATGGAACGAAGAATAATTAATATAAATAAAATTTCATTAAAACTGGATGACAACAAAATAAAAAAACCTATTTTTTTACGATTTCTAAAACTATTATTGACAATTGTTATAATCTATTAATTGGAGGATTGTATATATAATCCCCGTGCATAAATGTTTGCCAAAAAGTCAAAAATGGTCTAGTCGTTTTAGATGTGAAACGTCTATAGGCGAGGGTAAACCTAATTGTTGGCGTGGCGAGACGTGGCGACGCGATGCCATCCGCAAGAGGCTGTACGGAATTTCTCTTGCTACACTGAGTTCACATACCTATAGTTTATACAGTGCTGTTTACTACGTTACATATGTGTTTCACGTCTGCCACGCGTCCCGTGACGACTCAATTTTTCTATGAAATTTCAAATTAAATTTTAATTATTGTCCTCATAAACTCCGAATAAATACAGAGATACAGGTTTATTAATGTAGATTAATTTTCTTATGAATTTTCTTGATAAATTTCCCCAAGAAACATACAAAATGCCTCAAAACTCATCCAATACAACAGGAACGTCGGTAATTCACTGTCGATATGTATGCAGATGGAATTATTGCCAACGATGGTGTGCAAATAAAGCGAAAGCATCGCACGCCTACGTAACTATTGTCTGTAAAACGTATCTGTTAGTTTTCTGGGGCGTTATTGTTTTAGTTGAGTATGTAATCTACCTATACTATACTATCTATGTAAAAATATGTATAGTGAACACATAAGCATGATCGAGTATTTCGGTTCTTCTCGATGAGTGGGTTGTTTTTAAAATCTGTGATAGTTCTGACGTTCAAAAATGTCTCGACTTTGTGTTTATCTATACTAATATATAAAGCTGAAGAGTTTGTTTGTTTGTTTGTTTGTTTGGTTGAACGCGATAATCTCAAGAACTACAGATCCGATTTAAAAGTTTCTTTTAGTGTTAGATAGCTTATTTATCGAGGATGGCTCTAGGATACATATTATCACGTTAAAACCAAAAGGAGCTGAGCACTAATGAAGAATGTCTCAAAATCGGGCTACTTTGGAAGCTTCCGCTGGGTGTTAATGTCAGTATTATATGCGTTGCCATGGTAACGCGATAACATTATATCAAAAATATTTTCATGGTTTATTTTGTATTCCTATTAAAAAAGTTTATTCTACGTTAGCTTTGTTTTCGATTTTTAATTATACGTGTTACGTTTATATCGCAAACATTTCTTAAGTTTATTTTGTGTTGTTATTCAGAAAGTTTAGTAGTAATAATATTCGTCCAATAAGACAGTCGAAGGAATTAATCCATACAGCCAATTCTGAAGTTGTCAATATAATTAGTTTTCTTCTATGTCCAAGTTAATGTAAAGGTATAAGCGCCGAATCCTCTACATAATATAACGTAATTTTTTATCTTCAAGACCATAGAATTAATGCTTCGTGGTTTTATTTTTCATTCATTTCACTATGCAAAATAAACGAACGATATTATATAATACGCAACCAATTTCTACACGATATAGAATCATGTAACACAATATTATGAAAAAATATAAAATCCACTACATGACAGACTGAAATCCCGCCAAACACTCTTAAAAAACATTCTACATTAGTTTTGTTGCCAATTTTTTATTTGTGATATATTACGTATTATAAAAGTAAAGTGAGTGTAATTTATATTAAAATAAATTACTTTTGGTGAATACAATCTGTGATGCTACAAACATCAACATTTTTTTAACTCTGTCGATATGTCTGTTTTTTTATTTGTTCCGGGTAATCTCCGAAACGACTGGACCTATTTGAATGTTTTTTTTTTTTTCTTAGAAATGACTACGCTTAACAGCTTCACCTGACTACAAGTAATATTTGAACGGGAATTTTACGGGCAAATAAGTAACTAATTAGCTGTTTTATTTAATATTGTTCGATAATGTGTAGCTTCATATTTTCATTATTTTCTTATATAGTGTGAGCACTGAGGGTGATATATAGTTTAAAATTCCAGTTATGTGGCTGATCATAATTCCATCCCATTCGATACACTATTAGTATTGACATACATAATGTACACGTTACCTGTTACAGTAGATGATGTGCGTGTGATACAAATATTTGTGAAATAGTATTATTGTAATTTACACTAGATGTGTAATCACAATTTTAAATTTATTTAAAATATTAAAAAAAACGCGTGCGAAGCCGCGGGTAACAGCTAGTTCTTTTATAATCGTTTGAGTTCATCTGAGTACTTTGATTTTTGATCACAAGTAATTACTGTTCTATTGCGTATTTTTCATATGACGTTTACATTAGCGATACGATTTCGTTACAATCAGTGTATAATCTTCGTATTATTTTTTTTGGATGTAACGTGTTTCACTGATTAAGGAAGCATTCTGCATAATATAGACCTGTATATATCACAGAGTAAGTATGCCACCTACAGGATAGTGTGAATCACAATTTTGAGTACACTTTACAACTGTTATTCATATTTATTTGATATGTCTAAAAAGTTTATTCCGGTTAAATAGAAGTCCAAAATTACTAAAACATATCTAAGCATTCTCTAAATATAACACAAACATAAATGTTTCAACATATTTTACTATAACCAAACACAAATTCTCATCTGACATTTTCCAAATAAAATAAAATCATTCAAAAATATAGAACAATAAACTACGAATAATTGGGCCCGTGAAGAGATAAACCGGGAGTACTGTACCCACCTGCCGAACACCGGCAAGATTATTCGCCGTTGATGAAAAAGGGAAAATCATTTATTTTATTACCCGAGGAAAAATAATAAGCCAAACTCCAACGCCCGAGTGAGTATACGGGAATTCGGGTACCGACCGAATTAGGTATTCGGAATTATAATTAGACTACATTTCGTCTATGGCTTCGTCCGTGGAAAAGTTTAACTTCGTACTTTCCAGAAGAATGAATAATTACAGATAAATAAATATTAGAACAATTCATTCGTTTATTAATAAATCCCTACATGGAAAGCGTATGTGTTTTTATAAAATAGGGTATAATATGTAACAGTTAGTCCAAAACAGGATTTCTAAATTATAAAGAACTCAATATTATCAACAGGCTGTAAGAGACACACTGCAGGGTCATAGACCGCTTCTCGAAGGAAGGTATGGGCATAATCACCACGCCAGCTCACGACTTATTGGCAATTTCAAATTTTGAGAAATCCTCAGTTCTATATTTTCCCACATACACTAGTATTGCAAGAATAATTCTTAGGTACAGATTTCTTCGTGATGTTTTCTTTCACCGT
Organism: Antheraea mylitta; assembly: GCA_014332785.1. NCBI lineage: Eukaryota > Metazoa > Arthropoda > Insecta > Lepidoptera > Saturniidae > Antheraea > Antheraea mylitta. The sequence goes on from JACEII010000084.1 coordinate 567,170, forward strand.
AAGCCGATAGTATTACCAAATTAAATTAGTAAATGTACGCGAAATTCGAAAAATTCCTTGGTACATGTCGGGCTTTGAACCTGCGGACATGGATCTATATTTCACCAATCAAACTGCTAGACTACCAAGACTTTCACGGAAGTAATCTATACTAATATTATAAAGAGGTAAAATTTGTGAGTTTGTGACGTTGTAGGGGGTAATCTCAGGAACTACTGGTCCGATTTGAATCATTCTTTCAGTGTTATATAGCTCATTCATCGAGAATGGCTATATGTTATATATCATCACGCTAAGATCAATAGGAGCGGAGCACAAATTAAAAATGTTTCAAAATCGGGATGTTTTTTTCCATTTGAGAACGCGAACGAAGTCGCGGGTAGAGGCTAGTAAATGATAATTCAATTCAATAATTAAGAAGTAAAACGAAGTTTCCGGCGCTCTCACTGACCGAACGAAAGGCAACAGTGCAAGCATTGTTACTTCACGTCGGTGTTTCTGTGTGTCGGGTGGTAGTACCTCGGGCGAGCCAACCCATTCATGCTGAAACCAGCAATAACTTCAGCGTGTCTGTACCACCTTTTAAAAGCCGAACTTGAGTGCCAGACCAGTATTTACAATGTTATATAGCAGCACCGTTATGTAATATGAGATGAGATTGTGTTCAAACACTAAAAATACCTTTAAAGTAAATAAAAAATAATTAATCGCAATTTCGAATCCTACTTCTTTGTCTTTTTTCCTTGGATCCTTCCATCTTTTCTTGGACAGATAAGTCATCTGCATGCTCATAGCACGATGATAATGTCGAGCGGTGTTTTTCCCCGTATCCAATTCCGTCCGTACCCGAGATGATTATCGATTGTGTTGCTCAGTTTACAAGTCGAGGAGGCATAATAATGTGATGTTGTTTGTATCTACAGGTACATATATCTATATAGAGTGGTTCGTAGTTTGTTACGTGTCGTTTTCGGTGTGATAATTTTAATTTCTAATTATAATCAATATTTTGTATGTTATGATGTCATTCAGCAACATTTTTCCCATCTGTTATCTTTATCAAACGATATTCGTATACTCTTTAAAGGAATAGGAATCCAGCTCATGAACGTGTAATTTACTATGGCAATCGTATATTTCTGCAACGAGTGACAATTTTATTACGGACCCGGTGGGCGTTGTCTCGCCCTGACAATAAAGGAAAACTTTGATAAATTATATGCTCTATCTACTCTTGCAAACCGCATGAAAATTCATTCAGTAGTTTCTGAGTTTATCGCGAATAGAAAGATAGACAGACAGACGCGGTAAGGGACTTTGTTTTATACTATGTAAGTAATGATTTGTTTTCGCGAATGTCTAAAAGGGCCTGAAATTGTCTGGTTTGTCCCTTAATCCGATATTTTCATCTCCTCTTCACAAGATTAACCACTAACCTGGCTGTTGTCGATCGTTCTTGCTGTTACACATATATACACACACACAAATAAAAAACAGCAATGCCCAGTCCACGTAAAAAGTTAAGGAGCCTAACTAAACCTTTGTAGATGTTGTGACTGTGCGAGCCTCGGTATCGCGATTTACCTACATACGTGGGATACAATTATTTCAATTCATACGTTTTAGCGTTTGTTACCATAATCTCACCTGATGTTAAAGCTAAGAGTGATCTTAGACCCAAATAAACACGCTAAACTTAGCAGAACGAGGTCTCAAGTTCAGCTGCCGGCAGAGACGTAGAAAGCATAACTAGAGATTTTCAAGTTGACGGTTGTAGCTGTCCATGTGAGTTTAAAAACAGCCCTACCACAGTGCTATAGCTCCATCACGATGTTTTATGTTCGCAAGGAACCTACATCAAACCACTGAGCCTTCATCTTCTTCTTATACCTTCTCGATGACTAGGTTGTTTTCCGAACCGGTGGTGGCTTTGTCGTTCATAAACGCCTTCTCAAGGCCTAGATTGAATACAGGATATTTTTATTTTGATTTCATTGTTTCATGTCGTTTTATCTATCTTCTCTATAGACGTCAGTCATGACTGTTTGAAAACTTCTCGGCTACTGAATATACTCTAGATGATTTCGAAAGGTGATAAACTAAAACATGGAAATTTTAGATTCAAAAGAACATAAATTTGTATACATCTTATTTCGTTTTTAATACGTAATACTTGTGATTTTTTAATTATTTCCAGCCACTTGTTATACATTCACATCTCTATATAGATACAAGGAGTTCCCCAGCCGCGCGTTTTTCGCGGGGCATTATCAATTATTAAACATCAGCATGGAAATAGTACCCCAGAGTCCGCGGGGTATCCGGAACCCTCACACGGAGCACACCTACTCGTATTAAATATTCTTGGATTACGCGGGCCTCCAGTTCGCCGCCCGTGAAATGGTTTTCGGTTTTGTGCAAGTTATTAGCTGGATTTGCATGTTTTTGATTTATTGTTTTCTTTTTCCCTCCCCCGGTAAGGAGAGACAGAGACGGCTCCTTGTTTTGATTAGGACATCACCGCTCTCCGGTACTTTAGTAAAGTTTTAGAATAATTTGCATCCAATTACGATTTTTGAGAGTTATGTAAATTCGATCATTGTTACAAAACTGAATTATTTTTTTGCTTCGAAATGTTCTTAAACTTGTAGAAATATTGACAATCTTGAAGAAAGTATTTTTTTTTGTACTTTACAGATTTATGCCTGGTTTCTGAGGTACATTATTAACTGTCGTTTTTTTTTTTTATTGTAGCACGGCAAAGTGACTGCACTATGCCTGATGGTAAGCACAGTACAATCCAAAAATAATAGCGACCACCGACTGACACACTGTCCATCGCCGGTCGCCACTATTATGGCGGCCTGTAATAAGCTGGATATACACAGACTGATCCCGAAACGCGACCCGTAGAAACGAATCACTATTACGGGCTTTTTCGCCATATACATGGTGGTTGCGATCCAGTCGGGCTGTAAAACCCTACCACCCCGCTTTTGCCATTGCCTCGTTCGTTATTCAGCAGGGTGCACCACGTGCAGGTGAGGTTGGCTTGGGTGTCTCAAGTCTTATGATGTTATTCGACACCCCTTACACCTTTTATATCTTTTTCTGCTTTACCCTCTTTATCTGTTCAATAGCGTTATCAGTTCGATAACTTGTCATATTGCGTTTCTGAACAAATAATCATATTATAAATGACAGTAAATCAAAAATCAATGATATTTAGTTAAAATATCATTGCAGTAAATACACCGGGCCATTTGACAGTTTATCTCATGGATATTTTTTTTGAACCAATAACTATTGGTAGTTTAATAGAGTATCTCAGACTGGACATTAGTCATTCATTTTAATCTCCCTGAATGGTAATTGATAATGTAGCTTTATACGGTACAGTTAAAAACTAGATAGAATTCGGTTCTCAAACACAGAGCTGCCGGAATATATCTAAAGATTGCTACTCAAAATCAATAATGTAAGCTATAACAACTCATCTCTTACGAAATCCCTAAAAGTATAAGGACATAAAAAGCCATGATTTAGCCAATGTATATTTCGATGCTTGCTAAAGCAATAATGATATCAAATCAATATTTGATGGACTGTACTGTAATTTCCATCAGGTACTGAGCAGTTATTATGCCGAAACAGTTTAAAAAAAACAACTTCTTCAGAAGTTGATAGTTTACGTCTATTTGATATAAATAATGCAAACAAAGCTGTTGGGTTTTTTCTAGAACTAATCTGAATGTCTCACGGATCATACGTATGCATATTTTTCTAAATTTAGCATTCACTTAAAACATATCTGTAACAAATCCTAAAGCCTAATAACATTATTCGACGAGGCGCTGGGAACAAAACCCACTCACCGAATTAAGACACATGAGAGAGCGAACTCGGTAAGTAGTTACGAGTTGTTACGTGTAGCTCTGTCTCTAATGAGAGAGATCACGAACAACACTTAAAACTGTTGTTTGTCCGCGCGACTCGTTAGCATTGCGACCGAGTCAATTGTTTTCTTACTTTTACGACCGTGGCCAGATTATGTTTATCTGCTTGCAAATGTTTACACACTATTGTTACAAAACAATTTACGCATTTGAAACTCTGTGTATGAGTACGATTTAAGTTAAAAACTTCCTTTCCCACAAGGTATAAAGATTTATAAGGACTAATGTAATGGGGTGCAAGGGGTGTCGAATAACATCTTAAGACTTGAGACACCCAAGCCAACCTCACCTGTACGTGGTGCACCCTGCTGATCAACGAACGAGGCAATGGCGAGAGCGGGGTGGTAGGGTTTTACAGCCCGACTGGGTCGCAACCACCATGCATATGGCGAAAAACCCCATCATAGTGACTCGCTTCTGCGCGTCGCGTTTCGGGATCAGCCTGTGCATATCCAGTACCGGGCGACTTTCGTCATTATGGCCGGCATGACAGCGGCGACCGGCGATGGATAATCTGTCTCTCGGTGGTTGCCGATGTTTTTGGATTGTACTATGCTTAACATCAGGCTTAGTGCAGTCACTTTGTCGTGGTTCTATATAAAAAAAAAACTTGTACCTCACTTACAGTGCGTGCTTCCGGATGGTTCTAAAGAGAGACAAATTTTTGACCGTTGCGCTGTTTCACATAGTTTCAAATATACCGACTTACATTATCTGTATCGTTACATATATACTAATATTACAAATAATATTATATAAATTACTAATATTTGTTTTTGCTTTTGAGAGCTTTTACTGCGTGTGTTGTGTAAACGGACGCGGGCCATTCCACGAGGACGCGGTAGCGGGCAGAAGCTAGTTTAAGAATAAATGAAATCTAATTTTGGCCGCTCCTAATATTATACGTTACTTGTCAAGCTTTTCAAATCTTACATGTAAAATATGAAGATCATAAAAAAAACTAAAAAATTTATGTTGTTAGTGCGTAAATAATGGGAATCTTAAAAAGAAAACATATTATGTGATTTTTTTTAATATATCATGGGATGCAACCGCTGTTCACCTCATGTTAAGTGATCACCACCGTCCATAGACAACAGCAACCCCAGAGGAGTCGTAAGTGCGTTGCCAGCCTGTGTTGGTGGGGAAGGGGGAAAGGGAGGGAGAGAATGGAGGGGAGGAGGTAGCCCTCCGGCGCTCTCACTGACCGAACGAAACGAAACAATGCAGGCGCTGTTACTTAACGTTAGTGTTTCTGTGGGTCAGGTGGCGGTAGTACCCGGCCGAGCCATTCATGCTGAAACCAGTAATATCTTCAGCGTGACTCTACCACCGATGAACGATTAAAATAGCATTTAACTCATTATTAAATGCTTCATTTTAAAATCAACTCATTTGACAATATTAGTAAACGTAATGAGCATGGAATATGATGAAAAGGGTGAATGATCAGTTCATGTACTGTATCTTGTAATTACAAAAATCCCTAAGAAATTAGCCATTCCGCGTATCTCTTTACCAGACTAAGCATAAAATTTAATAGATCATTAAAGAATCAGACGGATCTGTTATCGCAATGCGAGAGGAGACAGCCACCCCCTTGACTGGAACGCAGATCGGGAAAATTTAATTATACTATTCGGAAATGGACTGGAAAATTGAATGAAAAGTAAAGATGGACGCGATCGATAGTACAGAACATTCAGTTATCTATACTAATATTATAAAAAGGTAGTTTGTCACGTTGTAGCGGATAATCTAAGGAAATACTGCTCCAATTTGAAAAAAAAATTATCAATGTAACATATATATAACTTATTTATCGAGAATGCTTATAGGCTATATATCATCACGCTAAGTCCAATAGGAGCGGAGCAACAATGAAGAATGTTTAAGAATCGGGGCTTTTTCTCCGCTGCGTGTTAACATTAGTACGAAATATCTATTCCACGCGAACGAAGTCGCGAGCAGAGCCTAGTTGCTAATAGAGCAGTTAATTTGCTTCGCGATTCTAACATCACAGAGATGATGCGTCTATACATATAATAATGTTAATGTAAGGTGTCAGTATTTTCTAGATTAAAAAAAAAATAGTTGCAGGGGTCTAGGAGTTAGTAATAAAATACAATTCAATTTTAGAAATGTCTGTCTTTGTGTTTGTATGAATACGCATTACTGATAAAGTAATGCGGTGGTTTGGTCCAACAAAAGTTATTGTAATTTTAATACCGACGCGAATTCAATACGAAAGAAAAATAGATTAGTCACTGTTTTGTATGTCCGGTTCCACGCGAACGAAGTCGCGGGCACAGCTAGTTCAATATATGAGTCGTTATAAAATATGCAAAATCCAGGTTTAGCCGTCCCTTTTATTTTACGTTATTTTTCAACATCTTCAAAAAATTTTTTATTAAAAAAAAAAAAAAAACTAAAAACCTTATGAACGGCAAAATTTGACCTTCGTTTTCGTAGTATAAAAATTGGAAATCAAAAATAAATTAAACATGTTATATGAATGTACTATTTAATCAACAATTAGAGTATTCGACACACAAAGAATTTTCGTACAATAAAAACCGAAGGTAGCATAAATGTTTTCGATTAAAAACACAATTCATATATTGTTTGATCTTGTCAAGCACGCCGGATCTTCTCCCGTTCTGATAATAAAGAAAACCTTCACAAAATATATACCTAAGCCTTCCTCTTGAATCACTTTATCTGCCGATGAAAGCCGCATCAAAATCTATTCAATAGTTTTTGGGTTTATCGCAAACATACAGACAGACAGACGTGGCAGAGGAGTTTGTTTTATAATATTAAGTGAAGTGATATTCAGAGATTAGTTATATAGCGGGTAGCCACACATTTTTACGTTGTCATAGCAAATTTTACGCAGCAGGATTTGGAAAAGATAGTGAAATAAAAACAATCAACGCAGATATAAGGACTGTCGACAAACAATGGAATAAATTTATTTTTTTGATTTTAAATGAATTGAATCATCTTTGAATTAATCATTAAAATTAGTCTAGTTTTAATATCTCTTTGCATTAGGAGTAATAAATATAGAAACCATATTAATTAATTAAACATGTGATGGCTGCACAAGTCAATACAAAACATCAATATTATGATTCGCTATTGTGACGTAAACAGCACAAGTGCAATACGCTCGGTCACGCCTTACTAGCATGTCTTGACGCGAAATTATAAATCTATCTCCTGTCAAAAATACGGCTCAACGCGCTTTAAGAAGTTTTCAATTCAAAAATAGTTCGCCAGTTTTTAACGAACTTGAACTATACAATAATCATTACTCACTCGTTTATTCTCGCATGATTACGACTTCACCTATTTTTAACCGACTTCAAAAAAAGGAGGTTATCAATTCGACTGTATGTTTTTTTTATGTTTGTTACCTCATAACTTTGAACTGGCTGAACCAATTTTGAGGATTCTTTTTGAAAGCTAGTGCTTCCCGTGTGGTCCCATTTTTTAATCCAGTTCTGTCAACGGCATCCAGTACAAAACCGTATAAGTGTTAAATTTGCATTAAGTGTGTATACGACAAATAGACGAATAACTCAATATCATGCAAACCGATTTCTATGATTCATTTTTTATTGTAAAGGATGTTCTTCAAGACTAGTTTGATGAGAGTTTGTTTAGGTTCTGATTATGGGATCCGTGACAAAGTAACACAACTTTCAAGAAACAAGCCTACTCCTTTCTTAGGGTCCGGCAAGGCATCTGTGATACCTCTCGTGTCGCAGGTGTCCATGGGCGACAGTGATCACTTACCATCAGGAGACCCGCATATTTCAGTAAAATATATTTATGTACACTAAAAATGGAAAAATAAAGTAAATTTTCCAAAAAAATGAATCAACCGACTTCAATACTAATCAGAGGCATAAAAATAAGGCACTAAAAACCGGAAAATAAATAGTTTATCAAATTAACCAAATTAAATAAAACATATGAATATGTGTGCTACCTAGAGATGTATTGGAAGTCGGTGCCAACCGAAAATCATATCATCTACGTAGGTACAAAGGCACCGACTTAATTTCATAAACTATTTATTTTCCGGTTTTTAGTGCATTATGGATTTTTGATTAAATATTGAAATCGGTTAATTCTTTTTTTTTAATTTACTTTATTTTTTAATTCTACTAGTCCTTGGATATCCAGTTAGTACATACCTGAAAAGATATACAATATATTAATAAATATGTCACGAGCATGTCGAGGTCATCGGTGACGCGAACACATGAGCTTTTCTCTAATCAAAAATCGCTTAACGCAACTTAAGATGTTTTCACTTCAAATATAACATTATTAATCATATTAACGGTCACAATAAGGGCGGACAGAGAGTTCAAGTTCCTAAAATACAAAATACATAATTATCAAGAAACCAAACAATCGTAACAAACAAACGAAAAACATTTAACACCACTTAGAAACATCTGCTCAGCTCGTAATCAAATTAATCCATCTGGGAGCAGATCGAAACGTCACTCTTGATGCCTGTGAAAATAATTTCATCCAACGGAACCAGAAACGCTCGGTCTTCGTAATGTTTCATTGGTACCCCGCAGAAGTATCATTTCCGAAAGTTTTAGAGGGGAAGGAGAGGTCAATATAAAATTGCCGTTGGTGTGGGAAATAGGTAGTATGATGGATCGGACGCCGACCCCGTAGTCTTTTGACACTGCCATCGCTCAATTACCGACGATCATTCTTTGACAAGGCACCGCTTCCAGTGCTAGTATTGGGTTCATTATTTTCCAAGCGTCAGACGACACGGCACGGGGTCGAGTTATTGGGGAGTCGCTTGATGTATGAATCAAAGATTGATCGTTCAGTACTATTGTCGAATGTGCTGGATCTATTGTAGTTGCTTTGTGTGGTCAAGGTAATTTATGTGGCAACAATACATTTTTACAATTATCTGTCATGCGAGAGTTTATTCACGTGTTGTCCAAATTCTGTCGTGGACTTCACTTATTACTCACTTGAATTTAGGTCACTTAACTTTAAGCGAGTTATTGTGGATATTCGTGCCTAATTGGACAGTTATTAGAATGCACATGCCTCTTTAACTTTGACGAGTTTCTATATAAGTCTTGCGTAAATATCAAGGGACAAAACTGTCGTTGCATTTTAAGTCTCTTCGTGGTCGCCGCTGTGTTTGTATTGTACTGTGATTATTATCAGGTCAGCACAGTAATTTCGAAAATATTTCGATACAGTAAAAAAAAATATGGCTCCTAAATAATTTTATGATGTGTAACTATTTCGTAATCACTATGTTTATATTTCTATTATGTATCGGTTTTTCACACAATTTCAATTGATAATGATTGATGAAATTTATTGCAAAAGATTGGAACATTTACAATTTAGGACGGACTGTCAAGGTTAAATGCCGGATTTTTTTTTATTTATCATAGGAGGCAACACCAGAGGAGTCGCAAATGCGTTACCAGCCTGTTTTGGTAAGGAAGAAGGGAGGGGTAAAGGAGAGAGAGAGAAGCGAAAAGGGGGAGGTGGGCCTCCGGCGGTCTCGCTGACCGAACGAAACGCAACAATGAAAGCACTGTTACTTCTCGTCGGTTTTCTGTGGGTCGGGTGGTACTACACCGGTCGAGCCGACCCATTCATGCTGAAACCAGTTATAGCTTCAGCGTGGCTCTACCACCTACCATACCTATACCTACGGAATACGTAGATCTATTTCTTGAAGATAGAATTTCTAGTTAAGATTGGTAGTAACTAAATAAGTGAGTATTATAATTTTTTGTTTTTATTGTAGCACGACAAAGTGACTGCACTATGCCTGATGGTAAACACAGTACAATCCAAAAATAATAGCGACCACCGATTGACACACTGTCCATCGCCGGTCGCCACTATCATGCCGGCCTGTAATAAGCTGGATATGCACAGGCTGATCCCGAAACGCGACCCGTAGAAGCGAATCACTATTACGGGCTTTTTCGCCATATACATGGTGGTTGCGACCCAGTCGGGCTGTAAAACACTACCACCCCGCTTGCGCCATTGCCTCGTTCGTTATTCAGCAGGGTGCACCACGTGCAGGTGTGCTTGGCTCGGGTGTCTCAAGTCTTATGATGTTATTCGACACCCCTTACACCCTTGTGCTTCAAAATGACTTTTTTATTATCCTTTATTTCCCTGCAGCAATTAGTATTTCCACAATCAGAGTGTATTATGTTTCACGAGAAATGGGCATGAATTTAGATGATATATACTTGATAATTTCATGTATGTCCGCAAAAAATTTGATAAATTGGATTTAGTAAAAGACTAACCAATTAAAATAACTATCCAAATAATATAAATACTAGAAACAGCAATAAATTGGTAATCCCATTTTTCAGGCTTACCAAGGCCAAAAACAGTTTTTTAGGTAATAGTGTTAAGTTTTATAACAAAGTTCCCCAAAACACATTACCGATTTGCCAGATAGTGGCTTTAAGTATCATGCTACGCTAATTTTAATGTCTAAAGGCTATTATGGGGTGGATCAATGTGCGAACAATGGTGATTTTTGGACATGACGCTCCTCTATGGATCCAATAAAAACGAATGCAACTATCTATGTTTTGTAAATATATATATATATGAAAAGGTAACACCTGTCGAGTTTCTTGCCGGTACTTCTCGATGACTGGGTTGTTTGTAGAAATTGGTAGTAGCTTTGACATTCATAAGCTTCTTTCCAAGGACTAAATTGAATAAAGTACTTTGGATTTGGAAATAAATAATACTGGAGTAATCACAATACTAAACTCAATCTATAAATAAGACAATATAAACGGACGTACAAAACGGTTCTTAATTAACTGGTCAAACCCCAACGCGAGGTCAGATCACAAAACATCAAAGGACATCTTAATACGCTCACAGCGAAATCGCCTCAAAACAGCGCACCCCCGACGATTCCTACAGTCTTCATATAAGGTGAAATTTTGCACCCACTCATGTCCAATCGTACATAAAAAGGAATCTAGATAGTTCACTCACAATTTTTTTGTATTTTAGAGAAACCTTGTCATTGTACTAATTCTACTCCCTTACTTGTTTGATAAATCTTCGGTTGCTTGTCGCACTATAAATTAATCTTAAAAATGATTCCGAAAAAGCCGCAGAAAAACGATCGCACATATTTGTAATACGAATAATAACTCGCAATTCGCATTTAGTAAGCTCCTTTCGTGTAAAAGCCATCGTTCAAGTTACCGTGTTGTGTCTATCGTCACTCAGCCTGATAGTTCGTAAGGAATGGCGATAGTGTGTTCCCAACACTTGCATTTATTACGACAATAGACAAAACTTCGTGGCGATACACGCAGCTAATTATTCTCGTTTCTGTACATATTATTCTGGTCTATATAATCTTTAATTTATCTTAAATAGACGATATTTTCTTTAAATTATGTATGAATGTCTAAATACATTCACGCTAAGATTGACGAAGTGGTTAAAGTAGGCACTTAAATTCGAGTCTTAGAATATAATACTTATCTTTTTTTTTTTCGCCTCAAATTTTTCGACCATCTATCGCATGTCGTATTACAGCCGGCAGCGTAGTAGGGCTATTGTGAAATGTGCTCGGCAGACCAGCTATGGCCAATATAAAGGCACCCATAAGCTTGAAAAATGTTTCACTTGCAACTTCATTCAAATATTCAATTTATATATTTCCAACTTAAAGAACATTCGAAACTAGACTGTCGAATAATTAGACAATCGTAACCTGATATATTGTGTATTTACTTAGTAGTGATTCAGCTGTTATTTCTTCGCTATACCAATAGTCTATTAAAACCTTACTACCAATAAGACTCTATCCTTTGTTTATTATAAACACTTTCGAATGCGACCGTCTCACTCGGGCACCGTATCATTCGTATAGTGCGTTCCTCTCGCCCGGATTGTTTTGTAGCATTCTAGTGCATGCTAGGGCAGTAGGGACTCGGGGTAGGTGCCGGCACACCCCGTGGAACGTTAACGACTAGCCTCCGACTACGCCTGAGGCCGATTCAATTACTACTGTCGTATTATTCCGACGAAAATATGTATGTTGGTGTGTTGCGGTTTGTATTAAATTGTGTTACGTGTTTATTGGTGACCGTCGGTGATAAGTTGACTTTGGGTCTGAATATTGGTTCAAGGGTTGTCTGTTTCGTGTAATATGAAATGTGTTAGTATTGCACAAAAACTTATACATATATTTCTGTTGTTACAATTCAAAATGAGCTAACTCCAATTTCAATCGTTCATATAATGTAGTTCATATATATGTAGGTGGTAGAGCCACGCTGAAGCTAGTACTGGTTTCAGCCTGGTGGTACCCTCTCGCAAAAAACCGACGTGAAGTAACAGTGCTTGCATTGTTGCGTTTCGTTCGGTCAGAGAGCGCTGGAGGCTAACCTCTCCTTTTCCCTTCCTTCTCCCATTCCCACACTCCCTCAACACAGGCTGGCAACGCACTTGCAACTCGCCTGGTGTTGCAGGTATCTATGGACGGTGGTGATCGCTTAACATCAGGTGACCCACCTGTTCGTTTGCCTCCTATGATACAAAAAAATATAACATGTTTTTTTTTTTTTTACATTTCCAGTTTTTATACACCGAGAACGAAGGTCACATTTTATCGTTCATCAGGTTTTTAATTTTTTTATGATCTTCATATTTTAAATGTACAAAATTTGAAGATCTTGAAAAATAATATTAGATATTAGGAACGGCTAAAATCTAGCTCATTTGTAAATGTAACGACTCATTTGTTGTTTGTTCTCTTTAATTTGTATATTTTTTTAATTTTTCCTACAACTATTAGATATTATATGTACATATAAAAATTGGTAGATAATCAGTTGTTAGAATATCACTTGAGATAAAAAACAAGGTGCATTCGGCATTCGTAAGACTAGGCTATAATATCTCAGTTATCATATATTCACTAATCTCACAGATCAGCCATCCAACGATTTAAACTCAGTAAAGCCAATAGACTCGAGACCAATAAATTCTAAAGTTTATTACCGACTTGCTGGACAATAATATCAAGCGTATTGTTAAACAAGTTCTACTGTTAAAAGGGAATATAATTTAGAGTGTACTGTTACGTAAACGACATTAATATACAAACGTGCACGCCTACACACTTACACGCTGTTTTTCTTTTTCAGAGAAATAAACGACAAAGAGTTCTACCCTTATTTTTGCTTATCCTATCCTATCTTATATAGTTTAGAGGAATTTTTCCGACACAAGATACATGTAGGAGGAGTTGTTGAGACACGCATGCTTGGTACACATGCATGTTTCAATAACTCACATACGTATATCTAGATAGCTTAGCTTAGGTTAGCTCAGATAGGTCGCGATTTTTGCACAAAATAGGCGACAGCCCAAGCCGAGGTGTGTCGTGCACCCTTGAGTTAGTCGCCCAAGCAACCCAAATCGGCTGAGTGCCTTCAGCGCTCGCTTCGGTAGTTCGGTGAAGCTGTAGAGACTTTGCCAGGTCAACAGCGTTGCATTTCAAAAAAAATAATAAAATATATGTAATTAATATAACAAATAGCTGACTATTAACACAATTGTTGTAAAAAAACTACTACGAGTTTTTTGTTGGCCTTTTGCGATAAGTCGGACGTGTTTTATAACACATTTAGATATGATTTATATAATCACAATTCACAACTTGCGAAAACTAAATAAAAAAAAATGCTTTCCCCTAAGGAGTAAGCATCAACGATAAAACTACAACGAAAAAAATGAAGAACAGTCCACATCATGAATAAAGTGCATATTCCTTTTGGAACATGGAAATATTTTTTAAAGGAATCAGTTAGAACCAGTTAAATTATATGGTATATAATAAACAATTATGAGGCTGTAAAGACATTAGGAGGAATCCTCAACCGAACCATGTCTTTGATTAAGCGCCTTTAGGCCGCGGGCCACAATCACAGCCCAATATTGCCCTTAACAACTCGATAGCGTGTTATCGGCGAACCGACGCCCAATTTATGAACAGTTAATAGATAAACCCTTCGTGAGACCCGAGGGTACGAAACTGTACTATAACATGACCATCGATCTTACATAGTTCCCCAGTTATTAGCCGAGATTAATATTAGCTGTGTATTCGTTTATATAACGAATACAATAATGCGGGTAGGTTTACATTTAAATCGCTATCACAAGACTATAATAGCGTGTGTAACTATTAACCACCGTTCACGGCGGCGTGGTCGAGCGGTCAACTTCGCTTCCGCACACCCGCCGCGGCTTTTCTCGGCAGCATCTTAAGTCTAGGTTTGATCCCGCCGAAGGGAGCCTTCGAGGATGCTGCTAGCGCAATACAGTGTCACTGTTTTCACTAGTTCCCTACACAGTAGGTACATTGGTTCTGTAAGGAATCCTATTTTCTTTTTTTTTTTTTTTACGAGACTCGTAATCTCACTAAAATATACATGTATGCTTAACTTAGTACAAATGGTTAGTTTTAGTTTGATTCGCGTTGTATCCAAGGCAACATCCCAAGCTGTTCTTCGGTCTCTTATTTAACCTTGTTCCATTCGGCAGAGAAGGCTCGCCGTAAAAGCTCGGTGAAAATGTGAAGCCCGTCAGAGTAACTGCGGTTAGTCAGTTCGAAAAAAAAAACAGGTCTATAATGATTTACAGATTAGATACATAGAGTGGACGTCTAACCTAATCTATTATATTATGAGATTTTTATTTTTAATTCAACTACTTATATAATTTTACTAATAATAAATTTGCTAAATATAGTAAAACAATTATAGCGTTATAAAAACAGCATCCCTTAAGCAGACTTCCCCAAAACCCGATTATGGAAACTCTTATAGAAAACATGAAACAAATATATATCTACTATATTAACTAAGAGTACACACTCTTGTGACGTCGCCGCTGGTACTAGAGAAACGATCGCGAACGATGCGTTTGTCTGGCGTGACGACATTAAAACAGCGTGTACATGAGCGGAGCGGGTTTAATTTGCCTGAATAATGATAATATATTTTGATGGTCCGAGTCAATATGTACATGAATTAGAGTACAAACCGTATCGCAGACATCACAATTTCTTATAATAGGTACTACAACAAATGACTTAAAAATATCTGATAAATAATATTTTAATAGGTGGTTAAATTGGAAATGTGTGAGATAATACCGTGTGAGAGAAGTAGGAGGTTTCTGTATATAGCTTTAATAACTCAGTTTAGACACCACGTCAGTCGAGCTAAGTTTTTATATTTTGAAATAAACTGGAGCTCTTGTGAAAGGAACAACAACGTTATAAAACTTTGGTACAGTGGAAGGAGTTTGTTTGATATTCACTTTACTAGCCGCAAGTTGATAATCTAACAGCAAGTGCCAATAGATGTATTCGGGTATCTGCACTTGAGACCCAGACTCCCACTGGTCATTGGATAGGTAAAAATAAAAAATAAATCTATTACAGGATGTATGAAGCCTTTCTAGGGCAATTTCTAAACGCTTCTCTAGTGGCCATACAACTAGGAAACACATGGGAAAACGCATACGTAGAACCGTCGTGAGATGAATGAAACATTCGAGTGCATATACTATTTTTTATATTATTACCCATAATAATACAGAATATATCTATTAAAAAAGAATAGATAAAACAAGAATCCTATACTAAAATTTATTAAAAAAAATGGATATATATTTGAGACTCTTAAAACTCAATCAGCGTTTCACCGATCATCATTAACTTGGTACACCTAAGTCATTTATTCAAGGAAAGTATTTTTATGCTAACTGTTTTAAATAACTCACCACTAGGTGGCAATAAGCCGTATTTCATATTACATTTTATATTGTAATCTAGGGAGGACGAAGTCTTGGGCCATATAGACTAGAATCCTAGTCCAAACGAATATTATGAATATTATCTATACTAAAATTATAAAGAGGTAAAGTTTATGATTTTACCGTTGTGACTTTGTAGGGGGTATTCTCAAGAACTACTGGTCCGATTTGAAAAATTCTTTCAATTTTATATAGCTTATTTATCAAGAATAATTATAGACTATATCATCAAGCTAAGTGCTATGAGCGGTGCACTAATGAAGAATGTTTAAAAATCGGGGTTTTTTCCTCTTGAGAGCTATCGCTGCGTGTTAACCTTAACCCAAATCATCTATTCCACGCGAACAAAGTCTCGAGCTGAAGTTAGTTTTGAGGTTAGAAATTTTAAATTTATGTCCTGCCAAAAATAAAAAACACGCCCAATAGCTTTTTACATAAAAAAAATTAAAGTATGTATTACATTTAAAAAACAATTATATATAGTTTATTTCATAATTAATTGAGTGAACCATACCTAATTATAATATATTGCTTCGCGTCGTATGGTACCGACCAATCAGACAGCATATTTTCGTTTTCGTGGGCGTTATTACAATTTCCTAACTTTTTTTCAGATAAAAATACATCTAGACCCTCCACTGGATACGTACTGTGAGTTAATTGGCTAACGAACTTCCATTCTTAAAATCCTGACACTCCGCCCAACAATTATTAACAGGGCCTTTTAAAAAATCTACAAACTTTTCTTTTATACCAGTGACCGACTGTTGCCGTTTTAGCGACTTTGTCACCAGATCTAGCGCATTTTGAACATGTTTAACGACTTCTTTTATTTCAATCTAGCGACTTAAAAAAAATAACGACCTCTAGCGACTAATTGAATACTGGAAATATTTTAGTACTAATTTAATTGTAATTACTGGTAACAACATGAATTGCTGATGTTGTTTTTGGAATTTATCACAGTGAAATATTCGCAATATAGTATTTTCACCATATTTTTTACCACGCAATATTATGAAATATTTAGCGACTTCTGGTGTATTTTTAGTTGTTTTTTTTTTTTTTTTTCAAAATCTGGCGACTTTTTAAATGACGCCTGGAGACTTTTTTATTTCTTAAGCGGCAATACTGCCAGTGACGTATATTAAGTAATCACCACCGTCTATAGACACCTGCAACACTAGTGTAGTTGCAAGTGCGTTACCAGCCTTTGTTGGTGGAGGGGGGGGGGGGGGGGGGGGGGGGGGGGAAGGGGAGGAGAAGTGGACCTCCGGCGCTCTCACTGATCGAAACGAAATGCAACAATGCAAGCACTGTTACATCACGTGGGTGTTTCTGTGGGACGGGTGGTACTACCCCGGACGAGCAGATCCATTCATGCTGAAACCAGTTATAGCTTCAACAAAAGGCATATATATATTTTTTTTCGAAATGAAATCGCTGTTTACCTGGAATGGTCTTCCCAGCTTCACCAAACTATTGAGGCGAGCGCTAAAGGCACTCAGCCGATTTGGAATGTTTGGGCGACTAACTCAAGGGTGCAACGGGCATAACATAACTGCATAGTTGGTAGATACACCGTCACATTACACGGAAATAGCCAAGTTGCGATATACAATTAATATTAGTATAATTCGTTTTTGGTGCGATATTAACAGAATTGTTACATACTTTGTGTTTTATATAATACTTGTATTTGTTAGAAGTTGTTTTTAATTTACATTTTTATTCCATTTTTTTCACTCACGCGTTATTTAATCCGTATTCATTATATAATTTATACTTCACTGAATATACTAAAGTTTGGGTTAGCCAATATAACAGCAAAAAAATAAAAAATGTATTTACATACTAAAACCATTGTTGGAGAATATAACATTTTACTGATATTTTTTTTAAAGAATGTATAACTGTAGATTGTTTTGAAATAATAAGGGTTACGTATACGTATAACCATTGCGATACATTGACCAGCTGCAGCACAAGACGATAATACAAGGAATTGGGGACTCGTCACCACCGTGAGGTCGTTATGGTGGTAGGACTTCAAGTCTGCCTGGCTAGCGACTATCTTCAAGTTGAAAACCTGTCACCAAGCACCTCCTGTTGTATTTTTTTTATATCATAGGAGGCATAGAACAGTCGGGTCACCTGATGTTAAGTGATCACCACCGTTCATAGACACTTGCAACATTGGCAACATGTGTTGGGGGGATGGGGGAAGGGAAGAGTAATTTGAGAAAGTGAGGAGTGGTGGGCCTCTGGTGTTCTCACTGGCCGAACGAAACGCAACAATGCAAGCACTGTTATTTCACGTCGATTTTCTTTGAGAGGGTGGTACTACCCCGGGCGACCCGACCCTTTCATACTGAAGCCAGTAATAGCTTCAGCGTGTCTCTACCAACTAAAGTAAGTCTGTTGTTGTGTTCCGACAGCTACACTTGAGAGTAGGTCCCCACTAGGATTGGCGTGTTTACAATCTTAGTGCACATCATCATCTAGCATCTAGAGAGTTTGTGGTTAAAATCAGAACCCTATAAAGTATTAAAAAAAAAATCACATCCAAGGTTAGGTCCTACATTAGGTTTAGTTTTATTGTACTATTGTCTTATACCTTGAGCTGTAGACACCTTTTAGATTGAATGCAAGTTAAATTGTAGTCTTCGAATATTAAAACTTTCTATATACAAACAGGCAGTGAGAAAACGGTTAAGAACAACTCCCTCCTCTGTTTTTCAGCCGATTTTCTTCATTGTTCATATTTTAGTTTATTGCTATTGATGAGCTTTAGTGTTATCAGGAAAAAAAATGGACTTTTTTCTCTATGGGCGATATTCGGGCACTCGTTATATTAAAAATGCATTTTTTTATATCTCGCAGACGCGCCCCACATAATTTAATAATGGACCGCGTCAAAAACAAAAATATTTGTATGTTCTACGAAGCAATTAGTCCTCGGGACGGTCGCCCCACACCGCCATTGTCTCACACGGATGTCTCGAGGCGCCGTCGCTCGTCGATGATCAATTACGGCGGTTTTCATATGCAAATGACGCGGGAGCTATTTTAATTAGATATTTTGATTGCGTTACATATTGATTGCGTACATTATGCCTCGTGGATGAGGGGGCGAGGTAAGAGAGAGGGCGAAGTTTCTGGGGCGAGACGAGCTTGGTTGATTACGAATAAATTTTATATGCGATGTTTACCGCGTATTTGTTACGGCGTGGTTAACGAAGTACCGTACGTTTTGATTATGAAAGTCATTCGAAGTGCGAGCGCATCGCAACTATGTGTATTCCACAGCAGTTACGACCGGGAGTAGTCTGACTAACTTTTTTTTTACATGGTGCCCTTATACCTGTTTCGAATTCACATTTTCCGACATTTATCAATCCCTTATTTTTTTTTTAAATTAAAAACCTGGAAAGGTCTTTACCGCTTGACCGAACTATTGAGGCGATGGCTGAAGGCATTTAGCCGATTTGGGATGTTTGGGCGACTAACTCAAGGGTGCACGGCACACTTCGGCTTGAGCTGTCGCCTGTTTTGTGCAAAAATCGCGACCTATCTTAGCTATCTAGATATATGTATATAAGTTACTGAAACATGCATGTGTACAAAGCATGCGTTCCTCAACAACTCCTATATTCAATCCCTCATCTTAAGCCGCTAAAACAAGCCAACACTAAAGTTCCCTAGAACCTTTCTGAACAGTACTCTAAGGGATCTTTTCTGAACTCGTTTTTGTCTAGGACTATGAAATTTCGATTTCAGCAACATAAGATTTTGGTGAGAGATGTCTGGATGTCGCAATTGCCCATAGATGATAGTAATCATATACCATACACCGTCAATTAGCCGTTGGTATATGAAGTGTAGTTCTGAGGATTGCCTCTGAGCTGTTTTAAGAGTAATAGCTGTATATAGTCCAATCTTCTGGCTGTCGGTTTTACGTATGCACCATTCCTAATATTCATTATAAGCTGTTATGTAAGAACTATTCAATTAATTATTATTATTTAATATATCTTCTATCTTTATCTATACCTAGTAGTATTATATAGCTGAAGAGCTTGTTTGCTTAAACGCGCTATTCTCAGGAACTACTGGATCGATTTGAAAAATTATTTCATTGTTAGATAGCTTATTTATTGAAGAAAGTTATATATTATCATCACGCTAAGACCAATACGAGTGAAGTACCAATGAAGAATATTTCATAATCAGGGTTAACATATGTATTATTTAAAAATATTTCTTAAATGAAGTCACGGGTTAGCTTTACTCCAAAGTAACTGTTTCATGTGGACGAAGTCGCGGGCAGATGCTAGTTTATTAATTAACGTTATACATAATGAATGTCTACTTTGTGTTTATGTGAATATGTTGGATATAAAGTTATATTGTGATTCGTGATAGCACAAATTTCTATAGGTGGTAGAGCCACACTGAAGCTATTACTGGCTTCAGTATGAGTGGGTCGGCTCGCCCGGGGTAGTCCCGCTCTCTCACAGAAAACCGACGTGAAGTAACAGTAATGGCATTGTTGCGTTTCGTTCGGTCAGTGAGTACGCCGGAGGCACAACTCTCCTCACCTTCCTCCTCTCTTCTTTCCTTCCTCCCCGCATCCCCCAACGCAGGCTGGCAACGCATTTGCGACTCCTCTGGTGTTGCAAGTGTCTATGGACGGTGGTGATTACTCAACATCAGGTGACCCACCTGATCGTTTGCCTCTTATGATATATATATATAAAAAATCCTTTATAGATTACTATTCAAATCCAAGTGTACGTGAAATGAGTAACTTTTGATAGAATAATAAATAGACTTTTCATTTGAACTACCTACTACTGCTACTGCACATTATTTATTTTTGTAGAAGTTCCGCAGTAGTAGTAGTAGTAGTTCTCTTCGATCGTCAACTAAGAGTAGTCCGGTGAAGCTGTAAACACCTTTGCCAGTTCAATAGTTAGTCCGAAGAAAAAAACGTCAACACGTAATGTTGTGTCATTTTAGTTACTAATACGTCGCTGTTTATATTACTAGTTTCAGATGTAACTTTTTCAGGTACAACTCGCACAAAGCACATCGATCGTTTATTGTTACCGTGAGACGTGGTAGCGGCCAATCAATTCCAGACGGAAGCGTAAAATAACATCCACTAAAATATTTATATCTATTATTGCCTGGCGACCAATTTTTTACTCAAGGATACATAGATAGGCGGTTATTAAGAATTACCTTAATAATAATTTAATCACGAGAAACAAAGAACTACCAGTCACCAATATTGGGAACGTTCCAAGTGTTCCAACGAATACTAAACTCTGTGAACAAACCCCGATATATAAGAGTACTTGGGTAACTCCATAACCGAAAACACTTTGTTAAGTGGAGGCTGCATTATCACCGGCGAGGAATTTATCGAGCTACATCAGCTAAGCAACAACGTACGAAATGCCCAATTAAAATATTAATTACACTGAGTTGTGACACTTCGGCGGCCGCGGAGCGATCTTACCCTTAATGACTGAGGGTGGGTTGTACCGGGGGCTGCCGTTTGTTTTACACTATGAGAATTTACGGCGAAAACATTTCGCCACGTGTTCGATCATCGACCCCTAGACACTGGTTAGAAATGATATTAAAATAACACTTTTTTTACAACTAAAATTCATTGTAAATTTAATGTTTTTAGAAACAAATGTAGTGAAATAATAATAATGCCTTACTTAAAAGTGCTACAGCATCAGACAAACAGACTTTAGAAATATATTTTTGAAGTAAATCTTCGTTACGCACGTTTGACTTGAGGAGTAATCTGATGAATGCGTGACGAGAACGTTACGAACGGAAATTGAGAGGGAGATATTTATAGTTAGTGAAGATAGAGAGAGATAGAGTTACGTTTCTTACTATAAATAAAGCCCATTATAAATATAAATATTTGTAGAAAATTAATATATATAATATCTATATACAATTATACATACATATAGATGGAGCTAAAGAAGTTGCACTTCAGTCGTGAGGTCTAAAAGATATTCGTTTAAAAAAAATAGTATTAACATTTATGGGACTCTGTTTAAAAAGTGTACTGCTATATATGTGTAAACAAGTGAATTTTTTTTGGTAGCTATTGATGGTTTTTTTTTTTTTTTTTTCGAAATGTCTACGCTATTGACCCATCAAGGTCTTAACAGCTTCACCGGACTACTAAGGCGAGCGCTTAAAGCACTCAGCAGATTCCATTCTGGCAACCAGCTCAAGGGTGCACGGCACACCTCGGCCTGGCTGTTGCCTGTTGCATGCAAAATCGCGACCTATCTTAGCTAACCTAGCTAACTATTCATATATGTATAAGTTGTTGAAACGTATATGTGTACCAAGCATACACGCCTCAACAACTCCTCCATATATTTATTATCGGAAAATTGAGAGTTTTTCAGTTCGATAAGGGAAAAAGTAAACCCTTCCACTTTCATGTGTAAACGTGTAGGCGTGCACGTGTGAGGAGGTGATCGTGTAGTGTTGTAGCAGTGATATATATTTGTGTGTCACCGTATCGCGCAAGCAACGCACTCAAGGGCTCCCTACCGAGGGATCGAACCTAGGCTTGAGCCGCTGCCGTGGGAGGCCTAATCGGGTGCTATTGATGGTCTTTAGTGGTTATCCATAGAGTAACGAACCTGTGAGTAGTTAAAGCGGTAATTCTATGGTTTATCCATAAAATTTTGGCGATAGTTTTTTTTTTTTAAACATTCAAGAGACGAAAGCTTTATGTATAGGCCTCTATTCGTCATTTCACGATCCGTACGTCTATTAATTTAATAATTATTATTCATATAGTATTAATTGTCTTCTATATAAATTCCTCCCAGACAGGCTGTGCAAATTTTGATGAATTTTTTTGCGTGTTCAGATAATTTTAAGAATAATTTAGATTCACAATTGGACCCGGTAGGTGACGCTGCAGTCTAATACTAGGACTTCTTTATCATCAGAGTAACAGAAATCCATATTTATTGTACCACTGACGCGAACAGTCTCCAAACTGCAAACCACTGATCGCTCGAGTGTCGAAACGGAATGACGGCGTCACGCTCCGGCGAATGCTTAAAGACTCGAAACGTTTGAACCGACACTTTGTGCACTAATGAGCCACCTCAACGACAGGGGTTCAATCACGGTGTACCTTTCGAAATGCCGCGTCTTTTAATTATGTTAAACGGATATCGATTCAGTGGCAGACATAGTTGAGTCTTATTATTATTTATATATGTTTAATTTATGAAAACTCTAAAACTAACAGGTATCTCCTGGTCGAAATATGAGCGAATAGTATCGTAACTAAACCATAATGATGTGACTATTGCTCGAAGTCGGAACGGATGGATAGTGCCTTCAAATTTGATTCAATGTTCTATTTTATTTATTCATTTATTTACACGTTATGCGTTAAATACGCAATGGCGGATTTAATGCCGAAGGAATTCTCTGCCAGTCAACCATTAGGTGATGCAGATATAAATGTTGGTAGGTGTAGGAGGTGAGGTTTTTATAAAATTATGTTTAACCTATTTAATATCACAATATATAAATAAAATATCAACACTGATATACTACATATATACTACGCATATACAATACATACACATAACAATATCATGCATAAATATCAATATAATAAATAAAAGTATAATAAGTCAACATCAAATACTAAATACAACATTAACCAGATAATTCTGCTAAATGACACTGGTCAAGCCGACGTACCCTGATTTTAAAATTGAAACGGGTAGATGACATCCTGATTTCATAAGGAAGCGCATTTCATAGGAGAATAGATTGGATAAAGAAAGGGGAATGTACAAAATCGGAAGTATGGACAGGACAGCAAAGAATAAGATTATTAGAAGAGCGAAGGTTAAGGTTGTGATTAGAGCATAATAACTGAAAATGTGTAGTTAAGTAAGAGGGAGTGTTGGGAGAGAATGTTCAGGTATGTCTCATGATCCCACGGTGGTGACGAGACTTCAATTCCTCGTACTTGTCGCCCTGGGCTTTTTTTTATTGTAGCACGGCAAAATGACTGCACTACGCCTGATATTAAACACAGTGCAATCCAAAAATAATAGCGACCACCGATTGACACACTATCCATCGCCGGTCGCCACTATCATGCCGGCCAAGCAAATCACTATTACGGGCTTTTTCGTCATATACATGGTGGTTGCGACCCAGTCAGGCTGTAAAACCCTACCACCCCGCTTTCGCCATTGCCTCGTTCGTTATTCAGCAGGGTGCAACACGTGCAGGTGAGGTTGGCTTGGGTGTCTCAAGTCTTATGATGTTATTTGACACCCCTTAAACCCCACTACAGAAAACAGATGTGTCGCAACTTGACTGTTCCTGTGTAGTGTGTTGGTATAACATATTTATTTGGAACACCAACAAGATTTACATGAGGATAGTCCATGGCATGCATTTGTAAAGAATAGACTCTATATAAGTGCCTAAGATGTATTATAGGTATGCTAGGGCAAATAAAATGAAAAATAAAAAACACTAATTTAACATTCTAATATTGTTTTTATCTTAAACCACTTAAATAACTTTACTTATATTAACTGAGACTATTTGTGAATATGTTTTAGATTTAGAATTATTCATTATAATCAATCGAGAGTAAAGTCCAGTCCGGAGTTTGATATCTTGCCAATACGTCGTAGGCTGGAGTGGTGATTATATGCATACCTTCCTTCGGCAAGAGGCCTATGACCCGGCAGTCGGTCTCTTGACCATTTATGAAACACAATAGTTACAATATTTGCATTAGTAAAAAAAAAACCTTTTATTACCATATACGTTGTCTTTTTCCCAAACGTCACGATAAATAAAAAAAAAAACACATTTTCTAAAAAGTGTAAAACTCCATGTTTAGTGAATGTGAAAAATATACTCATTTAGGCATGGTTAAACGTCATCGGTTTTTTTGTCTTCAATGTTTTTATGCTATAAAATAACGCTTTAAATGATACCCAAGTCAAAAAAGCCTACTAGGAAAATAACGGACACCCTACTAAATAGAGTGGTCACTATAGAATCGAGCAGAAGTTCTTTGACGAGTTTTTGGCGGGATTTTAGTCTGTCATGTAGTGGATTTTATATTTTATTCATAATCTTGTGTTATTTGACTATATATTGTGTAAATTTGGTGGTGTTTTACGTAATATAGTTAGTTTATTATGCATAAGTGAAGTGAATGGAAAATAATAACACGGAGCATGAAATTCTGAGATGCCACAAAAACTCCCTGGAAGGTTCTAGCAAGGGATCCACCATCTTGTTAGAATATGATTTCACACGATGCTTAATATTGGAATGATCACACGAAGCTTGTGATATTATTGACTACGTGATAATGGCAGTAATAATCGGAAAGATTGATTGCCAAAAATAAAGTTAAAAAAAAAAAAAGTTCTTTGACGACGCAATTACTAGTCGCAAATACAATACGCAATTAATTCGTCGGCAATGAAAACGAGCAAGAACGGAATCGCGGTCCCGACAAACGATCCCGGGGCGGTCGCCACACGAATCAATAAATCATCGTATCTTCAAACTGTTCACTGTTGTTTGCATTTTAAACACACGGCTATAAAGATCCTGTAACTTGTACGATAAGATGTTCACAATAATAAAATAAAAATACGAAAAAGAAGTGTTCGATATTTAACACGTAACTAGAGATAAGTAAGCTGTTACATTTCATAATGAGCTAAATCCAATTTCAATCGTTCATATAACATGTTTACTTTTTTAAAATTTCCAGTTTTGATAAAACGAGAAGTTTTTGTTTAATTATTTTCTTCTATTCTGCAGACTCTTGGTCTTTTTGCTTTCGGGTAACGTGTTGTATACGTCAAAAATTGTAACCGTGAGCAATTTTTTTTTTAAATTTTATTTAACTATCAACTATTTTAAAATGGCGTTACTAGTTTTAAAGCGGTTACATTTTAATCGAAAATAAAGTTCGAACTTTACTGTTCATAAGGTTATTAGTGTTTTTTATGATTTTCATATCTACATGCACCTTACATTTCAAGATTTTGAAAAAAGACGGCAAAAATTGGATTTACAAGTATCTTGAGCGACAAAGGCTCTTCAAGGTCAGCAACACAGCAGCGATGCCCTTGGTGTTCATAGGCGACGGTGACCACTTACCATCAGGTGGGTCGTCAGCCTGTTTGCTGCTTTTTGGCATAAAAAAAGGCTATCGTTACTAATATTTTAGAGTAAAAATGAGTTTGTTTATTTGTTATGCTTTATATGCTCAACATATTGACATTGTTTAAAAAATATCTACATCGGTATTACCTCTCGCTATCTTAATAGAACGGTTTTATAGCTTTATTTCTTCTTCTTCTATTTTTTAATTATATAGTTTTGTAATCTTGTGTGTATTTATATTGGAATCTGGTATTTTTAAACATAAAAAAATCTCCTTAGTTGCCTAGAAGAGATTGCTCTAAGCGATTAGGACGCGTAACTGTACACATATTGTAAACTGATGTCTTATTTTGTATATTTTCAACATGTGTGCTGTAAAGAGTTTTATTATTATTATTACATTCCCGTATCCAGCGCAAATGCACTGTTTCCGAAACATCTGTTAAATCCTCACTAAAGCGAGAGAAGCCGCAAGTAAAACCTAACATTATATACTTCTGGAAAATTCAATTTTGTAAAATGATTAAAATAGGGGGAGGATAAATAAGGAATGCCTAAAAACTTGCAAAAAAAAAGTGTTTTTGCAATATCTAAATGATACACCATTTTTTAATTATACAAAATATTGCAAAAATAATGTTTGCATTACCCCTTACCAATTTATATCCGAACAATGACACAGATATAATAAAATATAGATCATATATTAATCAGCAGTCCTTCGCATCCGTGTGTCGCACACGTATTAATGAAACAAACTTCCATATGAACACTTGTAGGCCTAAGGAGTCACTCCCGAGTCCAAACCACAAAACACTCTCCGGGGATACGTTTCACAGAGTAGCTTCTTCGCCTCGGATCAACAGACGTCAATCTAGTATAGTCATTTACTCAGATCTAGCCATCAATCCTATATACCAGTTTAATAA
The DNA here is from genome assembly GCA_014332785.1 of Antheraea mylitta. Lineage (NCBI taxonomy): Eukaryota > Metazoa > Arthropoda > Insecta > Lepidoptera > Saturniidae > Antheraea > Antheraea mylitta. Next base: position 594,204 of record JACEII010000084.1, read on the forward strand.
AATACGCTTTACATTTGCAATTGGTTTGATAGAAACAAATAAAACATTATCAAATGAAATCAAAATTAACAAGAATACTTTATTCAATTTAGGTCTTGAGTAATCATGTATGTAATTTGTAAAAACTACCATTGGTTTCAATAAACAGCCTAATCATGGCGAAGAATCGGTAAGAAACTGTTATCGGGTCTTTTAACTATCTTTTTTGATTGTTGTAGACATAGATAGTTACATTCATTTTTGGCGGATGCACAGAGAGGATCGTCGTTTCCAGACGTCACCATCGTTCACACATTGAATCACCTTTAATTAGACCTCCTTTAGATATTAGAACCCGCTTGACGTGTTGCTTGAACTTATTATCTGGCTTATAAAATTAACACTGTTATTACATAAAAAAACTATTACTGGTCTTAGTGAGCCTGACACATGATATTACCAGTTTGTCATTGTTGTTAGTATTTAGATTAGGTCTGTCCTTTACTAAATTCAGCTTTTCTAAGTTTTTGCGGACGTGCATTATATAATTGCTATAGCATGCATTCGAAAAAAAAGGGATAAATTAATTAGTTTGTATTTGGTGTTAAGTGCAGTACAGAGAGCAACCATCGAAAATCGTGACGTTATGTCAGCCTTAAGCCACTCGACAGTAACAGTGATTGATTCCAAAACGCGACAAACCAATAGAATGACTGTGACGAGTTTATTGACAAGTATATGATGGTTGTGACCAAATCGGGTCAACCAGTTCACCAGCTGATTTTGATTTACGACACGCTTAAGCATGCCAATATTATTTTTATTTTACTTGGTGTAAGGCAGTCGCGAAATAATCAGTGAGAAATTGATTTGAAATTAACGAACCACAGGTCCTTTGCTGACCGGGGGGAAGGGGCGAACAGAAATTGTGAATATTCAGCTTATGATACTTGAAAAGTTCCATATTTGATGTATTTACTGTGAATATTACGGACAGTATACTATATTAAGGGGCTTTGAACATATAATTAAACAAGGTTATTAAGAATTTCTAACATCCAAAGGGCTATCACTAGTCCGCATCGATATTTATTTACTCAAATCACCCCCATCCCTAAACGGAGACAAAGTGTCGGTGTACATTAGCGGGCGGCGCGGGGGAGTTTTTATTGCCTCCCGCGCCTTAAAATATTGTCTGATTCATTAGAGGATATCTCACATTAAAATTTTCGCGTGTGTAGCTCGAAACACCGTAACGCAGAACAACATCGGGTGTATTCTCGGTTGAAAGTTTCGCTGAGGTGATCATTGGCGGGGCGGAGAGGTTGCTCGATGTTTATAACAGTTACAATTTCGCTTCAAAAGGATACCGTTACGTTCGCGTAATAAGACGCTAAGATTCTGTTATATCCTTAATTATGGCTGTGGGAGACTGAGGGGAAGGAGAGGGGGGGGGGCGTCGGTGTTGTAATGTAATGACACGTATGTAAATATTCCGCGTTAAAACGACACGAGGTGGCGACGTGTGCACGCCTTAATGGGCGCTCGGTTGTTTTCTTTGATTAAAGAATTTTATTACGGTATATAATTCACGATTAGACGGTGAAGGGTTCTCGCGCTGCTGTCTCAAGATAAAACGTTCGTGTAATGACGGGTGCGTGATTCTTGGGATCGTAATTGTTATCGCGCAGCGCTACGCGGTGTTGGTAGTGTAGTAAGCGCGCACGCTTGCAAAAATTTTCAGATGACGATTTTGGGAACTTCAATTCGGAGGGCGTTCTTCCTAGGGAGATTTTAATTCCAATTATCGCATTAATAGACAGTTTCGCGATACTGCTCTTGCCTATACTTACTATGTTGAATGTTAAGATTTTGATCGTAGGATCACACCCCATATTAGTTGAAGAGGTGTATTAAACTTGATTCTGACGTCATTGATAATTACTAACATTTGCTCCTAGCTTCTATTGCGTTAATGTAAAGTAGACTTTTTTCTATATGAAAGGTAACCTTAAGGAAACAAACACATACTAAAAGATCAGAGCAAATTACTATCGATGCCAGATTTCCTCCTTAAAAAATTAAAGACAACATACATGCTTGTTCTGAAACGACACTAACGACCACATCAACAAAGCTAAAGCAACTAGCTTTTTCTTTTCGAGTACGACGTTACCTTCTAGTATACAAAGTATAAGATGTTAACACCAGCAATGATTCAGGTACTGATGGGGCATCGAATTCATTCGCGCAGTACCTGGACAGATTCAGAAAGAAAGAGAAACCAGCTTGTGTGCATCATGTTGACAAGATGGAACTGACAAATCTCCATGTACTGATCGATCGACAAACATACAGACGGAAAAGAACCACAATGAAGATTGAGTTCAGCTATAAATGAAGTAGACAAACATGAAGTGATATAAAGGAATTGACCAAACAGAGAAAATATTGCGAGTACGTGGTTCCGAGATGCCATATGCTTAATAAGTAACTAGAAGGAAGTAGAACGTTCGTCACGGAATTTAGAATCTAATCCAAACGTGATGATAACATTACATAAGTTAATGCTCTGTAGGATCACTAACACGATTTCGATGTAGATATAAAATATTGTCCGAAGCTACCATAAATACTTAGAAATAATACATTTGATAAAAGTATCGCCTAAAATATAGAAATAGATACTATTTAGAGTAACCTAACTTCCTAACTTGTCGTTATCCCAATACATCTCTAACAAGACTGTAACTACGATAGGAACAGCCCATACAATACCAGTGCAAGAGGCACCACATATAACCACTGTTCCACGCTAAATTAAGTCTCTGATATGTACCTATTGCGAACACTACTGAATAAACGAACTATTTTATGTTTATATATACATATATATTATATTTAATGTGTTCGACATTAAATATATCTAAAAAAACACTTTTGCATTTATGGTATTAGTTAGAATTATGATACTACGTTCTAATAACAATTTTAAAAACAGTTCTTCATAGTACACATCTGCAGTAATGCTTATTACCCCGTTGATGAATCACATCGGCGCTAGACCACCAAGCAGTGACTATCACTTTTCTAGGGGTAAGTTTTCGTTTTAGGCTTTGTTTAGGTGCTGAACCAGGATCCAATCAACTTGCTGAGCGCTTGCGGTTATCAAACAGAATCCATTTTTCATTGCAGGTAACAATGCGGTTCAGAATTCCTTCATTTGTGAGTCTGTTGAGAAATGCAGGGCACGTCTCGACGCGTACTTAGCGCTGGCGATCATTGAGCTCGTGGGGCACCCATTTGTCAATATTTTTTACCTTGCCAATTTAACGCAAATGGACCAATATTGTTTTGACGCTAATATCGATGCTGTTGTTAATTCAGCCGTAGATTGTGTATCATCAGCTTCCACAATCGCCTTTAATTCGTCATTGTCGACTAGTCTTCGGACGATCGTGAGGTTCATTTTTCAGGTCGAAATTCTCAGAACGTAAGAAAACACACCAATAACAGGTGGTGCGTTGGTTTGTAGTGTTAGCTCCGTAAACGTCGTTGATGTTGCGTGCCGCTTGTGCGGCATTGCTGCCACGACGGTACTCATATTCTATAATTACTCGAATTTTTAACGTATCCATGATGACAGTTACCTTTGTTCTGTAGGTGGTAGAGCCACGCTGAAGCGATTATTGATTTCAGCCTGAATAGGTCGGCTCGTCCGGGGTAGCACCAACCTCTCACAGAAAACTGACGTGAAGTAACAGTGCTTACATTGTTGCGTTTCGTTCGGTCAGTGAGAGCGTCGGAGACCCATCTCCCCTCCCTTCTTCTCCCTCTTTCTCTCCATTCCCCCAAACACAGGCTGGCAACGCACTTGAGACTTCTCTGAGGTTGCTAGTGTCTATGGACGGCGGTGATCGCTTAACAACAGGTGAACCGCATGTTCGTGTGCATCCTATATGACATAAAAAAAAATGACAAAAAAATTGAAATGCGATGAAAATGTAACACTAATCAATAAACAAATGACTACTTTTGGAAAAAGAATTCGATGTTTTTAAAATAAAATTAATTTGAAATTAGAATTCTTAGGCAAACAAAAATTATTTTGATTTGAAATGGCCAGTACTGCAGAACAGCAATTTCATAGGTAAAGACCTGTTATTTTGCTTTTTCTGTTTAGTATAGTTTCAGATGTAATTTCTTCCGCTACACCTCGCGCAAATAAAATCAAACGTTTCTTGTTGCAATTAGACATGTTAGCGGTCAATTACTTTCAGGCTAAGTAACGTTTACTATAGTACTTTTATGATAAAGTTTTATTTAATAACTGGTTTAGTCTATCTAAATCTGTTATAAATAGTGTCTGGATTAATCACCTAGTTTATAACATAGACACTGTGAAAGTAATGAATCATCCATGACACAGGTATGTGTTAGTAAAAAAAACTATGGCAACAATCAATCTAATTTAGCATGATTTTTAAAACATACGGTGTCGATTACCATACGAGTTTACGATGGAATAAATAAGAACATTGAACCATTTTAGGATGATCCTTTAGTAAACCTTCTTAAGAATAAATTGTATTTTTTAAAACTTCAGGAGTGCTCGTGATTCTTACCTAAATAGATAGTATATACGAGACGTAAAGTTAATGTTTATTTATAACGTAGATATTTATTTATAATCAGTATGTAAAACAGTGATACGTAGTCAGTCACAAACGTTATGTGGAAAGTGTACAGAGGTGTGCGCCAGGCCGCCCGTCCTGTACGTACACTGTACAACACACACCCTCGCCTTTGAATCTTATAACCCGCTCGCGTTTTAAATTTTAATGAATATAGATATCTTTATTCGCTTTGAGCGAGCCCGGGCGAGCGTCGCTTAAGGTACCGTTTCACTGAGTAATTACTGGTATTACTTATATGTGTCTTTTATGAAAGTGGGTACATGTAAATAAAAAATCAGAACATCAACGTCTTAATGATTACTTCATGGTAACAGCAGTGGGATACGACACCCATGCCCTTCGGACTGCTGCCTAAATAATTGTGATGTTTACTGTATACGATTAACGTTCGTTTTTAGTTTTTTAACTGTATAAATCATTTGAGCTTGAAAATATTCGAATTAAGATTTGTTTTTGTCAATTTGAGTTGATTAGAAAATAGATGAGATATTCTCATGTGCAAATAATTTCAATTAATGAGTTTTCCTTAATTTATATAGTATTTTTAATTGAAAAAAATTACTTAAGCCGTATGAAGAATGGTAGTGTAAAACTAGTATAATAGTTGGAATATGAATATCAGTGTAAAGCTTCCAAAACGAAGTGTTCTGGGCACAAATATCGTTACAATGATTTTAAAATACGAATATATAAGAAAGAAGACTTAAAATAATTTAGAGCAAAATTTTGCAAGGTTTTGCAGTAGTCAAAACAGCAAAAAAAATCTGGTAATTTGAAGTTGTACCTTAAAAATAACTTTTAAAGGAGTAGACATATGAAAATGTTACAAATACGTTATCTTGTAGAGCGTATTATTTAAAGAAACGATCAAATATAGCAAGTTAAATAAAGGCTTATAACAAAAAAGAAGCCACTCATGAATAAAAAAAATTATAGACCTAATTAGAGCTGAAACTGTTACTTCGTTTATTAAATTAGATTTAAGAAAACATATATAAGTATCATAATCGTAATATATCGTATTATAAATTGTTCGTATCGCGCTCTCGCAGCGGAACCGCGGCTTAAATTGTGATTAAAACATTCGGAGCGCGCCATTAAATCTAATATGCAGCGGAATCATGTGCGATGTGTTGTGTGTATATGCCACTGCATATAGTGTTTTTAACATAATGGTACTAATTAGTTAGAAAAATCCGTTTCTTTCAGCCTTTACTCTCGTCCGGGTTTATTCTTAGCGTCGGGGATTATAAGTGTTCAACGAGCTTTAGGCATTATTATATGCCATGTATTTACCAAGTTCAGTATTTACTTTTCCACTTATTACATTACTAGCCTCTGCCCGTGACTTCGTTCGCGTGGAATAGTTACTTTGGGCTAGCACTAACACGTAGCGGAAGCTCTCAAGAGGAAAAAAACCTTCATTAGTGTTCCGCTCCTATTGGTCTTAGCGTGACGATATATAACCTATAACCATCCTTGGTAAATGAGCTATATAACAATGAAAGATTTTTTTCAAATCGGATCAGTAGTTCCTGAGATTACCCCCTACAACGTCACAATTTTCTTTATAATATTAGTATAGGTTATAATCATAATATTAATATAGTATAGATATAGATGAATTTAACATTTTTTTGAAAATTTTGCTACATTATATTCTACTAGCTTTTCGGTCGTTTTAATTTAGATTTGACCAATCCAATGAGAATAATGCTTTCACGAAATAAATACCCGATTAGGCCTCCCACGGCAGAGGCTCAAGCCTAGGTTCGATCCCTCGGTAGGGAGCCCTTGAGTGCGTTGCTTGCGCGATACGGTGACACACAAATATACATCACCGCTACAACACTACACGATCACCTCCACACACGTGCACGCCTTACACGCTTACACATGAAAGTGGAAGGGTTTACTTTTTTTCCCTTATCGAACTGAAAAAGTCTCAATTTTCCGATTATAAATATATGGAGGAGTTGTTGAGGCGTGTATGCTTGGTACACATATACGTTTCAACAACTCATACATATATGAATAGTTAGCTAGGTTAGCTAAGATGGGTCGCGATTTTGCATGCAACAGCCAACAGCCAAGCCGAGGTGTGCCGTGCACCCTTGAGCTGGTTGCCAAAATAAAATCGGCTGAGTGCCTTAAGCGCTCGCCTTAGTAGTCCGGTGAAGCTGTTAATACCTTGCTGGGTCAATAGCGTAGTCATTTCGAAAGAAAAAAAAAAACGAAATAAATGGGTACTTATATTCTTAATACTTACACCAGTAAGTATAGTACAATATCAATTCTACTATAATATTTCTGTACTCCTGACATGTATACAATATACAAGATCGATTGAGTAGTTAACCAGTCGACTCATGTTTTAAGACCCAGATCTCAAAATGGCGGGATCATGTTTTTATTTTTGTAATTTTACATCGTAAATTGTAAGTTACATGATTTAGTCAAAATATTTTAATTCGTACAATATAAGAAGAAAATTTTAAAATACATAAAAAATATGATCTTTCGATACATTGTCATTTTTTCAAAGTTTTGTAATAAATCATGTAAATCTTTAAGCTTATGCTGCCAACAATCTGATGATCTGTGCCTTATGCGGTTTGCATTCGTTTGTATGGAGCTTAAGCCTTTATGGTTTTGAACAGTGCAGAGGTTAAGTCGTGTAAGTGTGACAGATAAATTAAGTTACATTCGCATTTTTAATATTAGTTAGGATTAAAACAGACGCGTTTGTCTCTTTCATATACTAATAAAATATTCTTTCTCTCATTCTACTTACTTTTGTGACTTCATTGACTCATTCTATTAGGCTGTGGTACTCGTATTGTAATCTTTACTAGCGGGTTTGGCCAATGATGTCCTGCCTTGATAATAAAAAATCCTAAGTGTCAACCGCAGCGCCACCTACCGTGTCCAGTTATGAATCTAAAGTTTTCTTAAATTACTTGAACACACAGAAAAGTCATCAAAATCTGTTCAGCCGTTAAGGGGGAGTTTAGACACATACACACGGAAGAATTACACATATAAAAATACAGGTTTTAATATTAATAGTCAATACATTGTGCATCAATATTACAAAACAAATTCCTTCGCCGCGTCTGTCTGTTCGCGACAAACTCTAAAACTACTAAACGGATTTTCATGCGGTTTTCATCCGTAGTTAAAGTGATTTGGGGAAGGTGTAGATATATAGTTTGTCAAGGTTTTTTCCATTATCAGGGCAGGCCGACGTCTACTGGGCTGGAAAGTACTAGATAAATAATGGAAGCCTTGAATAAAGCGGTACGTCAGTAAACTAGGGCGTCGTACGAACAATTTCATTACTACACATTAGGTCCATCAATTAATATTTGACGTGGACAGGGCGTGGCGATACCCCCACTGTATAGTAATTAGTGACCGACTCGATAATTAATCGTCGAGTTTGGCGACCGGGTAACGACTTCGCTTTCTGTCAACAAATGTAGGTAGATATTATTGTTAGGTTAGATGGCACAAAATTGCTGGTGACATTTCTGTTTCTTAATCTTCCGAAGAATCATAGTGGCATTTTTATATTTCGAATTCATATCTACCCATACATCGCTTCGAACCTACAAAATTATAATTATTGTTCTCAAATGAATAACTTTACAATGTTATAGGAGCGATGAAGATTCAAATAGTTCCAATCGGAATAGTAGTGAGAATGTAACATACGATTTTGACACTCAAAAATATAAGAATAAATTTAATGTTTTTCGAAACAATTTCTGCCTCTCAAATTTATATTTCTAAACTGTGCCAGTATAAAAAAAAAAAACACTAGGCTTAAGGAAGCATCTACTACCTTTACATTAGAAGGAATGGCAAATTTTAATTCCTATAAACAATCTGTGAAATTCTTTAACATTATGAATTTAATTAATTTGATTAGACTTTACTATGTCTATGTAAACATAAGCTCAACATGTAACTAACTGTTGCGTTGTTCTAAGGTCTAACTGAACGTGTTTCATAAGGAGCAATAGGCTAATTGGCAAGACTCTTGCTGCAAGACCAACCCTGAGAGCGCAATACTAACACCATGTGTAATGCTAGACCAATACCAAAGCTCATCTTCATCATTATCATCACCAGCCCCCAAAGAAACCCACTGCAGGGCCATATGCCTCTTCCCGAAGGAAGGTATGGCCATAATCACCACGTCAGCCCACGACGTATATGCGATATCAAACTCTGAGAAATCCACGGTTCTAAGTTTTCCCACATACAGTAGCACTATAAGAACAATTCTCAGGCTCAGGTTTCCTCACTATGTTTTCCTTTACGTCAGCCGATAGTGTTATCAATTTAAATTAGTAAATGTACGAGAATTCCGAAAAATTCGTTGGTATATGTCGACTACTGACACCAGAATGACAATCCACCGTTTAGACGAGTACCTAAACCTCATCTTGCTCTTACGTTTTTGGACAACACTAGTCGCAACTCATTTGGATGTGATTGCCATACCCAGTTTTGTCCAAACTATTTTCGTATTGTACAAGTCATTGCTTTTAAAGGATTAAAATAATATAATAACAGCCGAGAACTATATTCGCGGTTACGTTCCCTCCATTTATGCATTAACGTAGAAACACATTAACGATAGTGATACTCGACCAATCCCTATGGGGCTCTAATCGTCTCTTTCGCCGTTATTAGTAATTGAATTGTACTGCTCCGAATGACCGTTTTGAGGTTATTCCTGGATCATTATAATGGTTTATGTCAGCGGTGTAGTTACTATGAACATTTAATAGTACGTTCGTAGACCCTTTCGCCTTTTTTAGACAGTCAATTTTCATTAAATTTAATTATCAATTCTCACTACTGCTGCGTTTACAATTGAACGTATTTCCATTAAAGTTTCATAAATTTTACACACGTGTAAAGTCGTGGACATTCTGGGCATTGTTATTTACTCTTTGACGTTTTAAAATTCGTCAAGTGATATTGGTTTTATGATTCTATGCAGCTGTAGCAATTAGGTGGTCATTTTAACCAACGAGAGATAAATTCTAACCAATATGATAATTGAGGGGTATAGAATCAAATGCAGCTAGTTGCATGTTTTTTTTTTTAAATATGAACTGTGAATGCAAAAATAAACGTCTATCAATTGTCTACAACCTTAACTTATAATTTTACATCAAAACCAGCAACACAAACAGTACAGTAATACAAAAATCAGTCTAAAAATCTCTATTGGGATCAAAGTCATCTTAAAACCGGCTGCAAACATCAAAGACAGCTTAAATCTCGGTTACGCTCTTAGCTGCATTTGATTCTATACCCCTCAATTGCAAATGTTTGCTTATTTGATACTTTTTTTTAAACTTTAACTAGGTACTTAACAAATCACCATACAATTTGAAATATACGTTATTACGAGTACAGAATTAAACAGAGAGTAATTTTTAAACAAAAAAAGTAGTGTTCGCAAGGAATGACGAGAGTGAAACCGCGAGTAAAAGCGACTTTTAAATAAAGATAGAGTGAAGGTAAGGTAAGGTAGAGTTCCTATAATGGCGAACTTCTACTTTGTTACTTTGCGGAAATCTATCTTTAAATATATATCTCTATATATAGCGGTAAGTAGAGAGCTAGAGTAACATAGAAAAAGCGAAATCGAAATAAATACGAGGTAGACACCTCATTTATTAATGTCATACAACAACTTATCACTATCACAATAATTATTTCACCTCACGTATGGGTACAATAAAAAAAAATGTATTATCACCCCCAATGTATCAGTAACGAATTATTTAAAGATATTTCCCAGGACGCAACTCCGCACTGTGGGAGTATTGTCCTCTAGCTGTGGGGCTGTGAACGGAATGAAATATATACCTGGAAGCGTCAACAGTACTGCTATTGAGCGTACTAAAGGTTTTAATTTTACTAATATTATGGTAGGAGTTTCTAGCGGGATCTTGGAATATTATGTGGATTTTATATTTTATTCATAATCTTGTATTATTTGGCCATATATTCTGCAATATTGGTGGTGTTTTACATAATATAGGTTGGTTATTGTAATCAAGTGAACGGGAAATAACACCACGGAGCATGGATTCTGCCTTGCCCACGAAAACTTTCCAGAAGGTTCTAGCGGGGGAGCCACTATCTCATTAGAACATTGAAATGATCGCAAGAAATTTGCAAAATCATTACCCACTCGAATATAGTAATAATAGTTTACTTAAAGATTGGTTGTCAAAATAAAATAAAAAAGAACATTCGATTATGTCAAACTGTTAGGACTATAGTCAAAAACCATTAAATAAAAGAGGAATACAACTGGCAAAACTTTAATATACACTACTCATTACTCATTTATTCTAGAGTGGCTATGACGTCAACCATTTTGTAATTAAGATTCACTTATCTTTGGATATTCAGCTAATAAATACCTGAAAAGATAAATAATATATTAATAAATTGATATTATAAGGCAGGTCCGCTACGTAAGTATTAAAAAATAGAGCAATTGAATAAATTATATGATAAGGCACAAAAAATTCAAATTCAAAATCAATCATTTATCGAATGGACAAAACAGTAAAAAAGTTAAGAGATAGTTTGTGACATTAAAATGCAAGGAATAAGAGAAATTAACAGAATTAAGAAATTCTTACTCTAATTAACCAAATATCATTAGACAAATTTAATATAGCTTACAATAATTGAAAACCTTTTCTGTAATTTTATCAGCATTTTTTATTGTATACTTAGGACTTATAACCTATAAGACCTAGGAAAATAACCTATACTTTATTATAAGCCTCAGGTGACTACTATCCCAAATTTAATTATCAATTTCCAGAGCGCATTTGTTATGAAGTAATATACCGACAGGCAGACGTATATTTAATTTTAAAATATTAATGTGGATAAAAGAAAAAAGAAAATACGTAGTCACTTCCAGTAAATATATGAGTGTGTATAATTTTATCCACGCCCCTCAGAGCGGACAGTGGTCACTAATCAAATATCTTTTCCCGCGCCTACTTATAGGTGACAATACGCGACAGATGTCTGCGGTTCTCAAACATTTCTTGAATTAACCCAACATATAGTTCTGTTGACTCTTTTTGATAATATAATAAGGTCTTACTTATAAATGGCGTTTAAATATAGAACAAGGTTCCACTGCTGATACATCATGTCCACATTTATATCTGTCACAAAATAGCCATGTTCCGATTGCTGTATTCTGGTTTGGAGAGCGTAGATAGATGCAAGCGTGCATTGATACACGAGACGTTTCAACACATTTCGGAAAAGTAAGTAAGAACCGACCCGTTTTGTTAGACCCCAGAACCGCAGTCCTTATAAAGTTGGTTCTACATAGCTATAAGGTCGACACAGCGATCACGACACTGAGTACGAAGATTTATGATATTTATGAAGTTATAATTTTTTTCATCATTACAAAGATTTCATATTCTTATCATTATGTTCTGATATATTAAAGATTTATCAGATACTCGTTTGTTTACACATTGTATTGTATTCTGAGGAACAAGGAACGAAGATTATCTAATTCTGCATATACAATTATCAGGTATTCACTTTGAGAACCACAGGACGGGGATGTACGAGGAACGAATGGCAAATGATTAATAAAGGTAATACCATTAGCTGTAACACAGCCTTAGGCACGACACGTTCGATTACAGGCGCATTCAACGAACCAATTGACACAATTAATGATAAAACCAATTAGGCATACACGTATTGTATCCACTGTTCGAAGTATAATATAATGTATACAGCCCTCATATATACTGTAGCTATTCTTAAATTATAATTAAAATTCACAAACAGTAAATTTTATTACTTTATTCTATAATAATTACAATTCAGTTATGGAAAATTTTGAAGTACCAATGTTTTTTTTTTCGGTTTGATACATTGCGGAAACTCACTTTTTACTCTTTGACGTTTTAAAATTCGTCAAGTGATATTGGTTCTATGATTCTGTGTAGGTGTACCCATTCGGTGGCCATTTTAACCGGCGAGTGGTAAATTATTACTAATATTATAATTGCGAATGTTTGCTTGTTTGATACTTTTTTTTTTACACTTTAACTAGGTACATACAAAATCACCATGAAATTTGAAATATACGTTATTACGAGTACAGAAATGAGCATATTTAATATGTTATCTGCAAATACATATGTTTGTACCACGAACCTCATTTACAGATTTTTGGTGTAAACTATATAATTTTTTAAAATTTTGATATTCATGTATTTTTTTCAATTTTGAAGCAAAAGAGGAAATGAAAGTGGTACAAACATATAACTTTTTTAAATTTAGGTGCCAAGTTCATATCATTCTAAAATACTAAGTCGATCTGCTGATCATGAAATGTTACATACACGATGCCAGAAGTATAAAAAGGATCAGGGGCTTTCTTATTTAGAAAAAATATTTTTTCTAAGCGATCGGTCAAATTTACATTGATCTGAGCGAAGCCGCGAGTAAAATAATTTTTTTTCTATTCAATTAAACAAAACATTTTTGCATTCAAAAACAGGTTTTAAAGAAGAATAATAATATGATACTTTTTGAAATTAAAATTTTCCTTGTTCTAATCAATAGTGTAAATACGAATGTAGTTTGTTTGTAACACTTTCACACCTCAATCACTAGGGTACCTTATAGGCAAAAAGAAGCCTTTTTTAAATTGCTCAATCAAATCTACAATTAACGATGGCAAGGCTAATATCAATTTTTACATATCATAAATCAAAGTCCTCTGCCCCGTCTCTCTGTCTGTATGTTCGCGATAAACTCAAAAACTACTGAACGGATTTTCAAGCGGCTTTCAGCAGTAGATAAAGCAATTCACGAGAAAGGTTTAAATATGTATTTTTTTGTCAAACTTTTATACATTATTAGGGAAAAACTTCCGTCGAGCTCGCTAGGATATCTTTGAAACATAAGGACTACTCCTATGCATTTAAACAGTAATTTCACGTTATATCGTTGTGAGCTAGTTTTTTTTTAGAATGACCGAGCAGGATAACTGAAATCGTGTCTAGTTAATACCATCTGAGACACAATGTACGATGAGTTGCAAACCATATCGAGGACCGGGACGGGAGGGCGCAGATGATAAACGACTACACTCGACGTCTACGGATCCACTGGTTCGAACCGAAGGTCCCGTTGTGTCTCCGCGGCACAATTACTCAAAGGTTAAGCCGCGTCACCAATATGGTGGACAATGGATTCGATTATTAATTAACCCACATGGATACATATGGATACTACATATACAAAGCAGAATCCTTCGCCGCGTCTGTATGTTCGCAATTAACTTAAAAACTATTAACGAATTCTCATGCGGTTTTCATTAACAGATAGAATGATTCACGAAGAAGGTTCATGTATTTGTCAAGATTTTTTCGACATTGGTTAAAATATAATGATAATTCTTGGACGTGTCGGAAAAAGTCGAGCCACCTGTAACCTATCCTGGACAAAGTGGCGTAATCTCTACGCGATATAACATAAAAATTGAGATAATAAACGACGCAGATGAAGTCGCAGGTATCAGCTAGTTGTTTATATATTGCTTATTTATAATATTTAATGGAAAAATACTTAAGCGTTAATACCTAAGGTCAGGTTTTCAATATCATCATCAGCCAGTAAGACACCCACTGTAGGATCATCGGCCTCTTTCCGACCGAAGATATTGCCATAATCACTACGCCAGCCTGTGATGAATAATTTCTATTATACTTTAGAGATTTAGTACTTAACCAGTCTCACACGGTGTTAAATTACGGTGTGATCTGAGATGGTAACGCACTAAACATAAAGAGGAGCAGTCTCTAAAGTGAATCTGCGGGAATATAATCACAGATGCTCGGCGACAGATTTCAACTCGAATGTCGTAGCTATCCAAGCGGGTTTAGAAAAAGCTATATTACCGTGCTTTCTTTTATTGTAGCACGGCAAAGTGACTGTACTATGCCTGATGGTAAGCACAGTACAATCCAAAAACGGTGGCGACCATTGAGAGATCATCGTCGGTCACCGCTGTCAGGCCGGCCTGCGTAAGTGTCTCTTCACGTTACGCTTGAAGGACCCCATGTCATATGATCATATCGTAATCTTAATCACTACCGGTCGATTTGAAAAAAAAAACAGTGTTAGATAGCTCATTTATCGTGGAAGGTTATAGGGTATATATCATCACGCTAAGACCAATAGGAGCGATGTAGCAAAAGAGTGTTTCAAGATCGGGGCTGTGTAAGTGTCTCTTTACGTTGCGCTTCAAGGACCCCATGAAGGAAACACACTGGCCGGGAGAATATTCCACAGCTTTACGGTACGGCAAAGATAAATGGTTTCATGACGATGTTTTCACTTATTATGAGAACTCCTTTGTATTATTCGGTTTACGCGTATAGCGAATGTTGCACAAACAATTATAAAAAAAAAAATGCTGTTCTTGCCACGCGTTGCTGTAGCTCAGTTATAGACAACGAATTCAAAATTAAAACGTGACGCCATCTATGAGATTTCTATAACAGTTGATCCTACAGTTTACTGTCATCAAACTAATTTAAAGCGCCATCTGTTCGAGACTGATGAAACTCACAAATAATAACAATAATCAACATTGACAATCATTTAATTATAGTTTAAAAATATTTAAGGTATTAATCGAAATATTGATTATCTTATCTCTCAAGTTGAACAAAAATTATACATAAATGCAAATTTTCATCAAGATCGTGGACAAACATCATGACACTAGATTTTTATATATTAAAATATAATATATCAAACTGGAATTCTATAAAACGTATATAATTATTTATGAGCACGGGCGACGACATTAATGTCGCATGATTTAATCACATCACATTGGGAACGATGCCAAGACTCCGAACGAGACCGCCCCGAGAGCTGGATAACAAAGAAAATACCTAACTAATCATCCCGACCGCCGCGCCATCTCGTTACAACCTAACTATCTACACGCAAAAATCAAATTTATTATATATATTAATAATCTTTATATCTTAAACTTACAGTATTTCAATATTTTAACACTCCATCTGCATGTTTTCTATGATCTTCTCTATGTACCATGCAACCTCTACGGAAAATTTGTAGGAAATCTATTCTGTTTTTATAAGCATTATTAACCTTTTTAGTGTAACACTCACGACATGTTATGAAAAATATAAAAGCAACTTAAAAAAGAATAGACTCGAGTTTGCAGTAATTCATAATTTATAGCGTTAATATTATTATAATAATCCCGATCGGTTCCAAAATTTAGTGGCAAAAGTGGTATCATACAGACAGACAGAGTTACTTTTCCTTTATCGTTTTCAGGTTTTAGGGTTCAACCATAGATTTGATATTAGATAATTAAGTGACTAAGGAATTAAAAATGTAAACCTAACCTAACCTAACAAACTTTTACCTATTATTAATTATTTTATATTGTAATCAACGTCTACGAAGTTACTGGCGGTTGTCGGTATAGAAACAATTTTATTATCAACGAATAATAAAATGGAATATAAAGTAATCACGCTTTACCAAAGTCCTAATATATCTAGTGAATAAGGGTTATTAAGAAACACAACTGACAAAAGCGTTACACAAACAACGATCGATTTACGATCGCAATTATTATTATCTAAGGTACATTCTACTAATATGAAAATATTAGTTTCAAATAGTGGTAATAAATACCGAGTACACAATACAATAGCAAACGATATTAGATACGGCAATAATCCCACACTATTAAATCGTAAGACAGAGCCAACAATAAGAAAGCGAAACACAATCGAAACGGGCCTACGCACTAAAACCTCCATTATATCACTAGATTAAAGGTCATTTAACTCAATATACCATGAGATATTGCTTCTCATAAATAGCGGAGGAGACGCGAAAACGTGATCGGGTGGGAACGACTCCAAGTAAATCCCCTTAAAAATCACCAAACAGAAAACAAACCGACGACCTCTGGAGGTGATAGATCAGATGATTTCGGGGGAAAGAAAAAACCGACGGAATGCGTGTGTGCGTGTATGTGTGGAAAAAAGAATTCACAAAGGAAAGCCGTAAACGGTGGCCGGATGACGTCCGAAGACGTATACCGGGCGGATTCGGACGACAGATACGAATGGAATCGGGCGGGAGTAATAGAGAGTGGCGCGGTCAGGCTAAATGACCGGCATCCGGCCCGTAGACAAAAGCGAAGCCGCCGTAATAAAGCAGGATTGATGAAAAAGCGCTAAGCCACGCCGATATAGCGGCGCGGTACGTGCCATAAGAACTCACAGGAAAATAATCTATAATGTGCTCGAGTCTTTCAATTAATATACGATCGATTTTTAAGATTCCTTACTGCAATAATTTACGTAACTATGAAAAACTTGTGTATAGAATATCAAGGTACTATTCCTATAATTATAAACTATATATACTATATGATGCCTATAAGATACTACATGCACACGATCGGTCCAACAGATCTTTAAAATGTTCCAAAGTGCAGGCGTGTCGGTGCTATATGGTCCAAGTTTCATACATAGGTATATACTAAAACTTTGGTAGCCAATTTCAAATGCAGTGCGATGAAAACCTTGCAATTCCCTTTATCAAACGCTGACCTGCACCACCGATAAAAATAGAGAGAAGTGATATACATTCATGTACTGTAGTTTTATTAACGTAGTAAAGTTGTATGAATCTCAATTATGCGTACGTTAGCGCTGTGGAATAGGTTACCCTCAGGGCTACAACATAGGGCTCTTCAAGAAAGGAATCACGCGCTCATCAATGTAGTCAACACAGCAGTCATGCTTCTGGTGTTGCAGTTGTCCATAGACAATGGTAATCATTTACCATCTATAATTTTGGCATTAAAAAAAAAGAAATTAAAAAGTGATACGGTATAACTTGTACCAAACGACAAGACGTCTTCCCAACGGCTTTAATACAAAGCTATTGCTATTACAGACATCGCGTCGAGCGCGGCCCATCGAACACCGCCCGCCCGGCTTTACTCGACTCACTTTACGGGGATCTCTGCTATGACGTAAAGCACTCACTTAGTGCCGGGCCGAAGCTCCGCTCTGACCGAGTTTTTCTTCTCTTATTTATTAGCTTAGGATATATTTTGGGGATGATGAAATCCCGCTTGGATTATATCGCCCGCTGAAATATGAGATTCGTGGACTTATCGGATATTGTTAATTATTGTTGAGTTGACACAAAGAGAAATATCATTTAGCTAGTTAATGGACAATGAAATAACTATATTTAGTTATTTACTACCGAGGTTGAATTACCAAGGTTATTACCTTCTGAACTGTAAATAATGTAACAAATATGTTAACTGTTTGAAAAGCCACGCACTGCATATTGAGGAAAATTTAATCGAAGCTAAAAGCAATCGAGTCATCGTTACAACTGATATTATTGGCTGGACTAGATCTATGTCGAAGTTTGATACCAAAGTGTAAATAACGACGAAGATTCTTGCTACGCGTTCGTTTCGAAAAAGAAATAAAAAAATATTACAAAACAGAACAAACTAATTAGAAAAATCATCAAAGACTTTGTCTTATATAATGTAACATACCAGTTGAAACCCAAACGCTGTAAGCGTAAAACAAACATGTCACTCATAAACCAACGATAAATTAAACGGAACACAAAAAGCAGAATCGTCTACAATATTTACAGTTGACCGCAAACGTTAGATCTTAACAAAAGCTTTGTTAAGGAAACAGAAAATCGCAAAGCTGGAAGGCACACCTGTCACGTGTGTGTGTGTGTTATCGTCGTTAGTATTATGTATACTAATCTAATTCGCCGGAAACAATGTATATTGCAATTTATTTATACAAGACAAATCATAGCAAGATATATTTAAACACGCATCTAATGATGTGAATCATAGTCTTATATATTTATCAGAAAATAATCGAAAACAAGAACGTCTATAATATGCATAATATTTGTTAAAATTAATTACGCTATTAATTACAGACGATTACAGCATTTACAAAGATAATAATACAGAAGATACAATTAAGAAAGATAAAAAGAAACAAGCAGATAACAAAGACTACTTAGTATAATACTATTTGATGACTTAATAAATTATGAAAAAAAATCATAAAGCTATTAATTTGCTAATTAATCATTAGATAAATAGTAAATTTTACGAACGGATAGCTCCAAAGCAAGTTTAACATAACAAAGAACTGAAGATAGTACTAAACATTGATCAATTTCTAATAACTCTTCAATGCAAGAAACTAACTGCCGACTACTAGTAGAAGTTCAGGCAATAGGAGAAAAAGATACTTCGACAGTTTTTGAAACGAAACCGCGCGCAAGC
Source organism: Antheraea mylitta (assembly GCA_014332785.1). NCBI lineage: Eukaryota > Metazoa > Arthropoda > Insecta > Lepidoptera > Saturniidae > Antheraea > Antheraea mylitta. The sequence goes on from JACEII010000084.1 coordinate 613,332, forward strand.
GTTATTATATTAATAACACGTTAATTTATTAGCCAGCAATGTTTATCCAGGGATTAACTGTGAATAGTTTTAGTTGGACAACAAAGGGGCAAGGGTTCAAAGCGAATTTCTTGTCGACATATTTACTTTAGGTGTAGGTGATAGTAATTTTACGCGTGGAAAGTCCGAGTTTCGGTCGGGGAGCAAACAATGTACGGGCGTAGTGTACGGGACATGCCTAACATTACAAACGCGAGATTATATACGCAAGTAATCTTTGTTGATACCTCAAACGGTGTACTTTGACGTTCTCTTGTATATTTGTATAATGTTATTCTGATTGATCATGAAATCATTTCATATGATATTATCTCATTAGGCTATTGGTTTCAGATCTCAAACATAATTGATGTATATGTTTTTCTAAATTAAAAACAAATTTGAGACATCATACTTTACGAAAAATTAATAAAAAAGTAGAACTACTATAGTCAAATCACTGCTACTATAGTAAAATATTTGAGATATTACCCTCTAAATGTTAGTTTAAAAACCCTTTTATAATTTTAAATCTTTATAAGTCTAATATATATTTTTAAACATTTTGATCATTTTAACATTCTATTAATACTGATTTAGTCTCGTGTTTGTGAAATTTTGGGGCAATTGTCTTTGTCTCCTAAAATTTACTATTGTAAAACTTAATTTTATCATAAATTTAGCCAAATACGAGTATACTTAACAAACATCAATCGAAGAGATAGTAGTCCGGTGAAGCTGTTAAGATCTTGCTAGGTCAATAGCGTAGTCAGTTCGAGAAAAAAAAATCAATCGAAGAGATATATAAGAACGCGAGTTGATTACAAAATAAAGAAACATAGTAGAATGTCTTTTTCAAGACAGAGCAATCCTCAAGTTATCAATTCCAATTGAGTTCATGTATTAAATTTTATACATGAAGTATCAAGATTCTTTAACTGTTTAGTGTTCAAGTGATCACCTTAAATAAACAATAATGTGTTTTCTTAAACATCATTAATTCGAATGTAAATCTCAACGCAAATTTCCAGTATTTAACTGGACTGTTAAACAGTCCAGCTTTATGGTTAGCGGTTCTTGTAAGAATTTTAAATCAAGCAACGGTCAGGTAGCATTGTTTTAAAAGTCAATCACACGTAAATGTACAAACAACAATCCCCCTACGACCCGAGCAAAGAAAGCAAAACCTATTCGATTCATTATTCAGATTAATTAATATTCTCATGTATGTACCTTCACAACAATAGTTTTATTTGCTCGGTCGTACTGAATGTTCAGCTCGATGTGAATTTTCAGTGGCGGCATCGTCCAGTTTAATTTGGCAAAATCCTTGAAAAGTAGGCGGGGGTAGATGTTAAATAGTGCAACAATAGATGTGGGCCCGCGGCTCATTAATGATGCATCGCTTCGGTTTCGGACCTTCGCCTTTTGTGGGATCTCGTGAGTGTTTCAATGCTTCGGACTCGTTTTCATAATTTTGTTATATTTTGCCTACCTTTGTGAACTGTGAACGTTGAGTGTTGACAGTGGCTTTAAGTAAATCTACTATTGTTTGAACATTTACAGATGGTGAAAATATAGACTTAAATAATAACATTGTGTTATATCCTTTGTGATGTAAATGTAATTTTTCATTATTGTTAATAATGTAAGTTGTATCTATGTGATAAAGCGTTGTAGGTTATCAGTCTAGTATATTCCTTTTTATCATCGTTATTATATTATTGATCGGATTGTTGACTGTTGCATTACCCAAAATTATAAATAAATAAATGGATATTATTTTGGATATTTATTAAATATAACACGTACGCACTACGTAAATGCGTTCTTATGTCTCTTTAGGTGAAATGCAATAATTGATATTCAGCTAAATTTGTAATGGAATTTTGAACCCAGCCTTGGATTGGGCAGAAGTGCAAGAAAAACAATATAAAAATATCGGATAAGATCACCCACAAAATATTAAAAAAAAGAGAAATTTACTATTAATTAGAAACCATACTTCATGTACTACGCATTTCGAAATAACGAAAAAATATAAAATAAACGTAAACGACTTTATCTCATTTAGATTCATAAACTTACAAAGTATCCTGAAAATTTGTGATTGTATTCCTACCAAGACCAACTTTCTTTTTAAATGTGAATAGTTTACGTGGAATAAACGATTTTCTTTTTTAATTCGAGCTCTTGTATAAGTTTCTGATGTTTGCTCATAAAATTTGATGTTTCAACTCTACAAAATTTTGGCACGATCATTGATTAGAAAAAACTTCACGAGAACACTAATAAATTAAAGAAATTTTAACTAGGACATCAATTACTATGTCTATACCATTAAGTTATAGTACACAATTGTAATGTATGGTTGATGCAATTGTAAACCACTAACAGATTATTCTTCTTGAAAGTGAACTCAGTACTACTATTCTGATGATATAGGTAATATGCGACATTACCATAGCAAACATTGCGTAATTTGTTCAGAAATTATTTCGACGGTTATAGAGAAACGATTAAATTTCCGAGAGGTCCGGCCAACCCGCGGTTTAACTTCAAGTGGCATCGTAATTACTGCAGGAGAATCATTCGGCGACTACATCGGCGTTAGCTCTGTATTAATATTACATGCATAAGGTGACCGTTTACAATTGGATACCGATAACAAAAGCATTCAAATAATCCATACATACGTCTTACCCCTTCATCACTAATGAAGACTCACTATTATAATCACCAGACTAATGTATTGGGTAATACTACGACAAAATTCGTGGTCGTCTAGTGGTTTGACCAATGGAATATCATTCCGATGTTCAAACCTGGGAAATGTTCTTGTATTACTACTAGTACAGGTGGGAAAACATAAATCTGGAGATTTCTCAGAGTTTAAAAACGTCGTGAGCTTTCACGGTGATCACGCGTATACCTTTGATCTGGAAGAGTCCTATGGCCCTGCAGGGGGTTTCTTATATTACGCATATTTTAAATACCAATATACCGGTAAGCATGTTTGTTTAAATTGTTAGTAGATACTTATTTAGGCATTTTTAAACATAAAAAAAACCGCTGAACTAGTCTGCTACACTAGTTAAGAACATCTAGAAGTACATAAAATACTATCTGAGAACAGTGGTTAAAAAATAAGTCTAAATTTACTGACGTCTATACAACTGCAGCTATAACACAAATAAGACAATATTTCCAAAATAATTGCGAACGAAAATCAGTATCCAAGTCTGTACACATAGCGAAGGAAGTGTGCTCCACAGTCAATTGTTTTACAAGATTTTAATAACGGTGCATAGCAAAGAACAAGTCGGAAACCTATTGTCGACGTCAAGACTGCGGCCACTCGACGCGCCGCGCCGCCTCCGATTATCATCGCGATTGTTACGCCAACAGGGGTTAGCATGGACGTTGGAAATACTCATTTTTCGAACACCCTTGATTTAATGATAGGGGAACTGAGATATTAAATCAGACCTGTATAACAATTATTGTTTAACTGAAATAATTACTGCTAATGCAATTATTTTAGAAAATAAGGAAACGGATGTATAGTTTAATTGTAGTTACGTCAATAGAGTCTGTGATATTTTTAACTAACTATAAACAAGAATGTATTTTTATACGAGCTCAGTTATAAGTACATTGCTGTCTGTATCTTTGATACAAGAACATAGCAGACCGAGACCAGCTGCTTTCAAACTGTAAAAAATGTAACAATCGTGCTTTCTCAGTGCAATCTTGAACAGTTCTATTACCTTCAAATATTTTATATGTAACTAAGTTAATATTAAACTTTTAAACGCTCATCCCAGTTACTGAATCATTGCCAGCCATGGAAAAAACTATAGCAAAGAGCAAAACTATCAGAAATTGCGTTCTTATCATTCCATTGAACATATATAATAGCATAATGAAGAACAATCGTGTACTTAATATACAGACCTGTATGAATAGGGAGTTAATAATAGAATGGCATAGTTTACTAAAACTATCAAACCTTCCTGAACCTCGACCGCGGACAATTTATAATCTTTGTCTTGGAGACCTCGACGCTCGTTTACTGGCAATAAATAACGGCATTACCTGTTCAGGGGACGATGTGAAGCATATTTGGGAACAATAAGCAAATTTGGGACGACATTAAATCTATAAAGTGGGTGACACTTCGACGTTGGTCTATTACAAAGGATGAGGCTTTATATGGGTGAATTTCTCGTACATATTCCGGTTATTGGTAATAGCTCAAGACAAAGAAAATTTACTCTGTACCGTACAAAAGGGGATATAAAACTTGAAGATCTTCTACACACATTTTTTTTTATTGAAGCACGACAAAGTGACTGCACTATACCTGATGGTAAGCATAGTACAATCCAAAAACAGTGGCGACCACCGAGAGACAGATCATCCATCGTCGGTCGCCGCTGTCATGCCGGCCATAATGACGAAAGTCCTCTGGTACTGGATATGCACAGGCTGATCCCGAAACGCGACGCGCAAAAGCGAGTCACTATGATGGACTTTTTCACCATGTACATGGTGGTTGCGACCCAGTCGGGCTCTAAAACCCTACCACCCCGCTATCGCCATTGCCTCGTTCGTTGATCAGCAGGGTGCACCACGTGCAGGTGAGGTTGGCTTGGGTGTCTCAAGTCTTAAGATGTTACTCGACACCCCTTACACCCCGATACGAATGTAAATTTAACATGGCTGTAGTTGTAGATTTTTGTAAAAAAAAATGATTCAGGTGTCTAGGAATAAGTAATAAAATAAATTTAAATAATTTTAGGTGATGCCTATTTGTTTTTATGAAAACGCATTACTGCTCTATAGCGTTCCTATGTTAATAATAAAACCTTTAAAAAAATACCATAAAGCATATCTTTGTGTAACATATGGTGTTTGTTTAATTAAAACTGGTTCGGTCTATCACAAGTTATTGTAATTTTAATAACAACGCGACCTAAGTAAAAAAGCAAGGTTGATAGTAATTAGACTTAATACATTCAGATTACTTTATTAATCACTGTTTTGTATATCAGGTACCAGGCGGACGAAGTCGCAGGCACAGCTAGTTACTTAAATATATGATATATGTTTCTATTAGGTTACTGCGTGTATAGGCCTTTCCCGGCGTGATCGTTGTAGAATGGCATTTATCTCACGTAAGGGCAACCTACCTTACTTTTAACTATGCGTACTTTCAACACAAGAAGACATGAACAGCTTTGAAGCCAAGCACACGCAAATATTATATGTTGTACCTTGAATGAGTATTGTAAAATATACAATGTTTTATTTTTATTTGGGATGGAATAAGCTGTAAATGGCCATTCAAGTATTACGTAAGTACCAAAGGATCTTTGATTTGCTTACGTAACTCATTAGTACAAACAATGCACTAACAAAAAAAGGAAACAAAAACAAACCGCATCCAGGAAACTATATAGCTCGGGCGTTACAGCCACGGTACAATTACCCACATCTCGTCCACAACAAGGCAGACGTGCTTGAGTCACAATGGGAGTGCTTGTCGGGGCTCCTCCGTAACGAACCCAACGGCTGCAGCATCGAGCGGCTCTCACATCCGCGGAACTAGAGCAGCGCGGACTTGCATACACTCAACACTGTTAATGATGCGCTGCGAATCTTTCAACTTTGTTTTCATTCGCACCTTCCACAGATACATATTTTATATTTATGTATTATTTATCAAGTTGGCTGTTTTCACTCGTTTCGTCAGTGAGAGCACCGGAGACCCATCTCTCAACACTCTCCTCTCTTATATATATATATATATACTTTACTTATAAGAAACACGTCTTTTAGGTAGTAGTAGTCTTCAACCTTAACATACTATATCCTTATTAGATTAATACATGCGTAATCAGATATATCCAATCACACTAATTAATTAAAATCATAAAGTTTGAAGTCCAAATAAATTAAAAAATCACAAAACATCTAAAACAAACACTACCAACATATCTTAACAAGGTGGCAACAATACAAAGCTTTTATTACCCGTATCCAGCGCAATCCATCACGAACCGATTGTTCCCCCGTCCGAGGGTCTCTTGTACCCTGATCATTATTTAAAATATAGATGAGAGTGTTTTCTTTCCGATAATCGAGACCGCGATTGAGGGTTGACAACAATGGACTCTTTGAGAGCGTCGCCTGTAACCGAGGCCGGAAGGGCCGTCGCTTATTTGTATTAGTAAATTGAAGTCACCGTGTCCAGTGTATCGGGGCCTGCGACAACATACATCGTCTCCCTTTTTGGATTCCTTCAAACTACCTGGAAACCCTTTTGATCACGGCCTATATTTAACACAACAATTTTTCGTCTATTATTATTAGAGTACTAGATATAAGGAATATTATCATCACCAGCAGCCTGTAAGAGACTCACTGCTGGATCATAGGCCTCTTCCGGTAAGAAAGTATAGACATAAATCACCAGCTCACGACGTACTGGCGATTTCTAACTCTGAGAAATCCACAGTTCTGTTTTCCCACATATAGTAGTACTACAAGAACATTTCTCGGGTTCAGGTATCCTCGCGATGTTTTCCTCCATCGTCAGCCGATACTGTTACCAATTTCAATTAGTAACTATATACAAATTCCGAAAAATTCGTTGGTACATGCCGGGTTTCGAACCTGCGATCATCGAAGTAGTATTCGACCGGTCAAACCGATAGATCACTACCATTTAAGAGTATTATAGGGTGGATCAATATGTGAACGATGGTGACGTATGGAAATGCGACAATCTCTGTGTATCCACTAAAAACGAACGAAACTATTACTATGTTTGTAAAAATATGTATCATAAACCCAGATCGAGTTTCCAGCCGGTTCTTCTCGTTGAGTGGGCTGTTTTTCCGAACCGGTGTCAGCTATGACGTTCATAAGCGCTTTCTCAGTGTCTAAATTAAATAATGTAACGTTGAATTTGATTCCTTTTAAAACGATATAGGAACGAAAAAGCCTTATTTATATTTACAGCGCGATGTCACTTTATAGTTTTTTTCCTTGAAATAGCTTGTGCTCGCGGCTTCGTTTGCATTAATGTAAATTTTGAAAATAAAAGACAACCCATGTTAAGAAAATGTAACCGGTCAGTAGGTGAAATAATTTTTAAAATCTTTTAAATTAATTTTTGAATTTGAGTTGATTAATTGATCGAGTTAATACGAATAAGAAATCAAGTATTTTCTCTTACACTAGTAACTTAAGTGTAGACAGTTAAAAAGCGGGTTAATAGTTTAAGGTCTTTATTTTTAATTATTTTTAAAATCAGTTCTTTCGCTTCACAGATGAATGTGGACAAATAATCAACACTTAAATCTGTTATTCTTATATAGATTAGCAATGACAAAGTGAAATCAAATCAACAAATAAAAAAATACAAGGGTACAGAACCGCGAATAAACGACTCAAAATCCACCTGTCGACTCATGAATACTTAAAAAAAAGTGGAAACGGGAGAGGGAGGCGGGGTATCAATTATATCGTCCTTTGTGAACATTATATCGACGCCCATTGAAAAGAGTTGTGATTTTCTTTGATACCGAAGCAGACGAAGTTTGCCGAGTGAAAAATCAAAGGGAAAACCACACCGTCGCGATGCATGACGGAGTTTATTAAGATTTTTAATGCCAAACGACACTCCGAGGCGGGAAAAGAACCGAGTTTCGAGTACGTACCTACGGTTGCTGGCTTTACATGATGCCATTTTGAATTTGTAAGCGCTTTCGGTGAAGGTGGGAAACTACTTTTATATATTTAAATTATTATATTTATTCGGTTTAAAGACATTTTATTTTTTTTAATAAGAACATACTTTACTCAATAAAGATTAAAACACTAATTGTATTAACATCGTCCAGTGCTATAAAAAGAACAAATATCATTTACAAAATATTTCTACTTCTAGAACATTGATGAACGAAAAACAAAAGACGTCACGCTATAAACAAAGCAAAATATAGATAAGACGTATAAAATCATATAAAAAAAAAACATTTATCTTTTATACATTATATTTATTTTAAACTAGCTTCTGCCACAACTTTTTTCGCGTGGAATAGTTACTATGGGCTAACGCTAACACGCAGCGGAAGCTCTCAAATGGAAATAAAACCCGATTTTGAAACATTCTTCATTGGTGCTTCGCTCCTATTGGTCTTAATGAGATGGTGATAATAGTTAATGATAATAGCTTCTTCGATAAATGAGCTATCTAAGACTGAAAGAGTTTTTCAAACCGGACCCTACTGGTTCCTGAGATAACCGCGATCAAGCAAACAAACTCTTCAGCTTTATAATATATCTATTGGTGATTTATTAAATAGTATAATAGCTCTCTCAAACTTTAAGTTTTTTATACCATATCGTGCTGTTCTTTAAGTCTTAAAGCGGTTTGCTATATATACATATTATAAAATAAAGTTGTCTGTACAGAAGACGAATCAAACTATTCAATTCTACAACTTTTTTGGGGTGTAAGGGGTGTCGAGTAACATCTTAAGACTTGAGACACCCAAGCCAACCTCACCTGCACGTGGTGCACCCTGCTGAATAACGAACGAGGCAATGGCGAAAGCGGGGTGGTAGGGTTTTACAGCCCGACTGGGTCGCAACCACCATGCATATGGCGAAAAAGCCCGTCATAGTGACTCGCTTCTGCGCGTCGCGTTTCGGGATCAGCCTGTGCATATCCAGTACCGGGTGACTTTCGTCATTATGGCCGGCATGACAGCGGCGACCGGCGATGGATAATTTGTCTCTCGATGGTTGCCGATGTTTTTGGATTGTACTATCCTTAACATCAGGCATAGTGCAGTCACTATGTCGTGCTTCGATAAAAAAAGTACTATTTTCATCTCATTCTGATAAACGAATGTAAACAATAAGATATAATAAAAGCTAAGCAAAAGGAATCTTCTGAGATATAATTTAGTGGGTACATAACAATATTGGCATATATGAGAGCACTCACGAGATCAACTAATCATTGGCTGTGAACAGGAACGGGTCACGGGTCGCGGAAGGGCTTGGATATATTGCCACGATGGGAATTGTTTATTATAGCAAACCGTGTTATTAACGATTATACCATATTTCATTAACTAAGATACTGAAAGAATTCTAAGATAAATGTTCAAAAGGAGATAAACTATTTCGCTGAAGAAAGTCGTCTTGGCTTTGAGAAGTCGTTCAGGACATATTTCATTGTGTAAGTTTCATTTTTTAATGAAAAAGAGCGAAAAGAGTAACTGCCAAGCTTACCATTAAGAAGATGTGTTTCATATTTTAGTGGAATCGGTCCGAAACGATTTTCAAAGAAGACTAATATTCATGAAGTTATAATATAGGTGTGTGTAATGAAATATTGACACGTCCAGCATCGGAAAAAGCCAAATTAATCTATAAAACGGTGGATATAATATTCTTTTTTTTCTTTTTAATATAGCTTTTTTTTTTGGCTTACTACTTTGTAAGATGTTATTATATTTGTAAATTGTCTTATAAGTTGTCATTATTTGTAGTATCGATGAGGGTGGCGTAATTTCTTTAAACAAAACGTTGAAAAAAAGGCGTTACTTGGAAATGCAAAATCAATAATTAAATATTAACGTCCACTACGTTACTTTGAACTTCCGCCTGACATTCATGGGCCACTACCACGTCTTCTAATTTTTTTTTATTGTTTTATTTAACCAATATTTCGATCTATACGATTTTTCACGCAGACACTAAAAAAAAGCGAAAGCAAAAAAAAGGTGCGGACCAAGAGTCTACAGAACAGAAGAATAAGAATTTAAAAAAATCGATCTCTCTCTGTTACTAGTTAAAGATTTATCTTTTTCAGGTACACCTCGCGCAAAAAAAAATAAAACGATTTTTGTTGCAGTGAGACGTGGTAGCGGCCAATTATTTGCAGGCGGAAGTGCAAAATAACGCCCACTAGAATATTTAAAGAAATAAACAATTTATTTTGTTTTAAAATACGATAAGATTGGTACAATAGATTTGAAACATAATTACAGTCCTCGCCAAACTCTTTAACTGCTCTCATTATTAGTGTCAGTTATTAACCAAGTTGGCTTTTTTATTTAGGCATCGTACAAATCCTTAATATATAGCCTAGAAACATATTGACCTCTTTTTCGATATTGTTTTACTTTACCTTATCAAAATATACAAATTAAATCTTTGACGCCCATATCATAAGTTCTCTATCCTAGGGGATCTATAGTAGATGGAGAACTTATAACATTTGTTAAATTATTCAAAGAAACACAATAAAAATTCATTTCGAAAAATGAAAAAAACCTCATGTTAAATTAATGGAAAAAGTATCGTTATTTAGGCACGGCTAAACGGCATCGGAAATGGTCCTCAATAACTAAAATATATTCGGCGATAGACTATTATTTACATTTAATATAGATGGAATGAATTCCATACCAAATCAAATATAGGTGATATTTAAGTTACAAACACACATACTTTAGGATTTTCGATAATCCAGCAGCCGCATAACAGACGAAATCACAACAGACATTTCAGTATCGAGACATTATTAATTAAAACCCTGCGAAGGAAGCCCACACCTGTCTCTAAGGAGCTGGAATCGGTTTAGACAAAGCACGGACCGGATCGCCTCGGGCCGACATATCCTCAAGGGGATGGACTTAATCCGCTCGAAGGACCAACTATCGATACAAGAAACCTTGCGGGTTAATATGTAATAGATTCTACCACGTGAAACTCTTGATTACATTTTGGCTATTGTATCTTAATTAGAAACTAAGGAAGACGATGATACACTGAGTTACTAAAATTATATTATTACTAGTTGACCCGACCGCGCGTTGCTGAGACTCAGTTATTACATGTGGAATTAAAATGATGATAAATTATTTTCAAAATCAAAACATGGCGACATATGTGAGGTATCTATAACAGTCTGTTCTACATTTTTCTGTTAACAAACTAATTTAAAGCGCCATCTATTCGAGACTGATGAAACTTTAATAACAATAATCAACATTGACAATTGGAGTTTTTGGCGGGATTTTAGTCAGTCATGTAGTGGATTTTATATTGGAACGAAGTTCCTTATCGCGCGTTGTGAAAGGGGGCTAGACGGAAAAAATTCTTACGAAAAGTTGTCACGACACTTTTTGCTATAGTAAGCTATTGTAAGCTGTGCGGCGTCGCATGTTTCTCTGTCTGTCTCTCTCTCTCTTATAGAAAGCAAGCCAGATATTTTCATTTTTATTTCGCATTGAACAGTGTGGTGTCGCGACGATTATTTTTGTTGCGTGTATACAGGTTTTTTGTAAATAATAAAAAATAATAATAATAATGATCCCAAACATATGTTTCCTACTTCAGTTACCACAAGCCAATTATTACGAAAATTGAGCCTACTGATTAAGTTTATATAACATTACATTTGTTAATAATAAAAAAAAATATTATTATAACTTAAAAAAAATAAAATTTTATTACAATTCCTTCACTAATTAATCGAAAGGAACTTCGTTCCATCCGGGTGTCCCTTGACACCTCTCAAGTTTTTTTTTATTCATAATCTTGTGTTATTTGACTCTATATTGTGTAAATTTGGTGGTGTTTTATGTAATATAGTTAGTTTATTGTGCATAAATGAAGTGAATGGAAAATAAAACCACGAAGCATGAAATTCTGAGCTGCCACAAAAACTCCCTGGAAGGTTCTAACAAGGGATCCACCATCTTGTTAGAATATTGATTGACAAGACGCTTAATATTGAAATGATCGGACGGAGCTCGTAACATTATTGACTACGCGACAATGGCAGTAACCATCTGAAAGATTAATTGCCAAAAATAAAGTTAAAAAAAAAACATTGACAATCGTTTGATTTCCAATTAAAAATATTAAGATCATTAATCGCATTTTATTCCATCTCTCAAGTAGGACGAAATTATACATAAATGCCAACTGTCATGAAGATCGGTTGAGTAGTTTCCGAGTTATTTTGATACGAATAAGTAAAACTAAGGTTAAAACTAGATTTAACGTTTCGGGGTAAGCGGTTTTGATACTATTGGATTTTATTTATTTTATGGTGCAAGTATTTTATTCAATTCAACATGTAATAGTAATAATATAATTTTAGTAACTCAATATATCAATCTTCCTTGTAGCCTTGTGAAGCTAGGTCAATAGCGTAATCAATTTAAAAAAAAAGTCATATTCCTTAGTTTCTAATTAAGACGCAATAGTCGAAATCTAATAAAAAAAAATATCTTGTTATTGGTACAGTTCGATTTATCTTGTATAGACGATTTATAACATTAAACTTTAAAATAAACGTCTACAACTATGATCTTCGTATACTTTCCAGAAATATTGCCACTCAAAATGTTTCTCGCATTTTACTTACCTAAAGACAAACTACAGTCGAAAGACGCAAAACCTTTTAACCCACAAATCCGAGCGTCAACCCCCGCAACTTTTCCCATCCGCAAACTAGCAACCAATTTACACAACAACAATAAATAAGGTAGGCGATCGTAACAAATGTACAGATGGAGAATTAAACCCGGAATTCTGTGGCGTTTGGTTTCGTTTCCGCTCCACTCTCACATCGACCTTATTCTTTAACGATTAAAAACGAATATGAATAAGCGTATCTATTTGAAGAAGTATCAGTACCTATTTTAAGATCAATTGCAAAAGGAACATTTAACAATTACCACGTTATGTTATGTTCTTTTATGAGGAATTTTATTGGAATTTAGAATTTCGTCATACAAGAACACTGGTATAAATGCAAACGTATTCCTATACTGGCTTTTTCGAGAGTGAAGATTTAAGGGACACTAAAATTTCAGTGTCTCGTATAGACTAATCTAAGTACATGCAAGTTTAATAATTAACAGAAATGTTATATACATTATCAACGAATAATTGAATAAATAGTATGTCTCAAATGCCTAAAAGCAGGAAATTCAAATTATTTTGAAACAATTCCTGGCGGAAGTGCAAAGTAACGTCCACTATAATATTTGATGATGGATTTCTGCAAAGTAACGCCTTTTTCAATCAAATATCAAACAAAGTACTTCATGCTAAAGTAATAAAGTTAAATCAACTTATCAAATCCCACGTCTTCTTCAAAACATTAAGATCCTGTTAGAATGTAACCAATAAGATCGTTTAAGCTCTCTTCTAAGCAAATGTTAATCACGGTCCTCCTTAATACCAAAAACAAAACAATCCGTAGCTCACCTCCGCGCGTCCGGTATCGCAGTAAATTTACATTCCCCACCATCCGTCCCACAAGTCCATCCGGGTTGGTAATAAAACGATCTTAAGGCACGGACGAAAATGTCTTTCGTTTGGCGACTTCATTTATAAGCTGAGAGCGATTTGAATGAGCGGCCTATACTGCCTAAATAAAAGCTGACCACCACGTTGCTATTTTTACTCGTAAATTCAGTATTCGCTGTTTATACACATATACTGGAATCTTTACTTGTGTCTCTCAAACAGCCCTATCTATAAAAAGCTCTCACAAATTCACGAAGAATCGTCAGCACTATAAATACGGGCACATAAATATTTGAACCTATCAATCACTTAAATCAGTCTGAATGTAGCATAGCAATTAATTACCTTTTAATTTAAAATTACAGTAAACATTACATTTAGGGCGTTCAATACAATAATGCGTTCCGGGTGCTGATTGGGCTGCCGCGCTACTGCAGCGCCTCCACGATGTTCGCGGATGCTGCTACTGACGGCTTTGCAGCAATTATGCGCAAACGGTGTGCTTCTATTATGCGTCGCATGCGCGACAGCCCCAACAGCATACTGCGCGCTCTTGCGGACCGGTGGGACTCTCCAATGTTGGCTCGCTGGATACGCCTACATGTAGTCGTACAGTGAATTTCCAACATCATCGGGGGTCCACCCGAACCTGCCTACTTTTTATTTTTATTTATTTATAATTTATTATTTTAACTCAATTTAAACTTGTAATTATAACAAAAATATGGATGTAATCGTTTGATGAGTCTGAATTAAATGATATATTATTATTATTATTATATTTGGATAGACATTCTCGATTAACAAAATTCACCAAAACGCAATGATGATTTTAAAGACAAGTGTAGAAAAATAAATACCGTTGATATTTTAAATATCTTAGTCTTAATACAAAACACTACAATCAATGATATTATATCTAGAAAGCTGTAGATACGTTACGTACATGATATTTTGACATAACAAATAGTATCATGATAACGCACACATACGTAAATTAATATTGTAACGCCACACTGTCTTAGATAAAATGTGAAAGCAGGATGGCATTTCAATATCGGTAGTAAAAAAGAAATATTTATATGTTGCTTAGATGCGGGCGGATTGAAGGGGAAGCCGTCAAAAGTAAGTTAACTAGCCAAATTTTAACAAGGGGCTGTCGAAGCGCTTACGTCGTACATCTTTTTAGTTATAATATCATTGGCTACAACAGCTTTCCATAAACTTATCAACTCTTAAATCTCAAGCAATTGGACCACACAACCAATTGCCTCGGTATCTTTCCTAGCCGTGAGATATTCGCCGAAGGGCACCACTCTTCGCTACCGTGTTTACAGGCCGATGTTATCTGATAATTGTGACAATATTTGTACAAGAACGTATGGCAGGTAGGTCAAAAGATGCAAAGCGGTGGCACCTTTTGGATAAACTTAATATATAAATTAGTTTTCATAAATTTGGGATCTTTTACGATATAATTCTAATAAATTGTTTGCTTAATCATAGCTATAATAGGCTTATTTGATTTAAATGATGCTATTAATTTCGATTTTGTTGATCTTTTCATGTTAGACCTTGCTTGAATTCAATAACTTCCACAGTTCAATAGTTTTTATTTATTTGGATGGTTGACAAATTTTTAATATTTTTATATCTTCTTCATACTTTTAGAAACAATTACTATTTATGATTTAAACAAATTTTTATTAAGCCAATACATAAAGATTATGGTAGCTGTAATCTCGACAAAGAAGAATCTTCCAAGATAAATGTATTAAATGACATCCCACAAGCACAACCATTTCGTAAGAACTTATGCGTACAGATTTAAGAGCGTCACAGCCCCAAAAGGACTAGATGAAAAGTACACCCAAGTTCAGATTAACAATCGGTCCGTTTCGTACTTGGTCAAACCTGAGCTATAAATTCCATTGTAAGGACCCGTCTAGTAAAGGAAGAAAATGGTTACGGCCTACATAATAGTTTTATGTATTGAAATAGAAATGGCAAAATTTGGTGAACTCTAGACTTGTATGTATTGTGTGTATCATTGTTCGTGAACAGTAATAATTTTATATAAAACTTACTTATTATCTGGAAAATATATTTTATGCAGCATAGGAAAAAATATAATCACCACATCTCTTAACATACGGCAAAGAAACTTACATCGCAGAACGCCAAAGTAGGTAGTAATAAAAATCGTATTTTAAAATATTCAAAACTTTATACTAAGCTCACGACTACGTTAATATTATCTATGATCTATGATAAATGCACCGCACTCGCTAGAGGCAAGTTCGCGTTATCTTTTTTTCGCAAGTCTTTGTTTTTTTTTTTTTTTTTTTTTTTTTATCGGGGGGAAAATCCTGCATGGGATACCCCCGCGCTGTCTAACCTAACCTAATCAAATCAAGACAAAAGATCAAGATGGCGAACATTCAGCGAACGCGGTGCATTAAAAACCTAACATTTTTAATACGTTTTTTGTATTCAATACGTATTTAACTTTTAATAACAAATAACACTGCATTTGTTTGTTTTTGTAGACTCCATTTAACGAGACACTAACACAAATTTTATAACGGTAATAAGAATATTAAAACTCAATTAATTAATAAATTGTATTCCAACTATGCTCATTCTTATTATTATTGTAATCTTTATGTTATGTTTTTTATTCGGACTGTTTGCCGTTACTGTGGTGCACGGTCAATTCTTTACATGTATATTAGGGTGATTCAAAAAAAATATTCAAATTTTCAGTATATTGGAATTTGACCTCGAATAACTTTTAAGTGGTTAGGTTTTTGGAAAAATCGTAAGAGACCTTTTTTGTAGAGCGTTCAATTCTCTACAAAAATATGTACAGGGATTTTTTTTATGACTAATGATGGACAAGCAATAAAAATCAGAAGGTACAAACGAATATTTTTCTATGTTATTCTTATGGAAAATAAACAAGTGCGATGCGGATGTCCTTAATATTAATATTAAGCGCTCAAATTTTAACTGGGATCTCCTTACATGTAAATTGAACTTTTAAGCATGCTGGAGAGAAGAAAAAAAAATTTTTGTTTTTTTGAATCACCCTAATGTATACAATCATATACATCTTCTTTATGTCGCTCTATGTTTAAACGAGCTTCATATCACAACGGATCTAAATTAGTTTTCACTTCAATAGCTATATATTAAAACTTTGTAACATTCTATGCACGCTTTTCGCGACAATAAATTAATTTCGAAAGAAAATTGCCAAAAACACAAACATATATTGTATAATAAACGTAGCGGAGACGAATATGACAACAAAATTGAATTATTACTTTGAATCTAATCACAGCTATGGCGCTTTTAGCACCTATGCAAACTTTTTAATGCATTAAAAATACTTGCGCGTATAAACTAAAAAAGTACAGATATAATAGAAATAGATATTCTTTGGTGCCATATACTTTTTTATATCTAGAAGAACATGACGTATTTGTAATTTATTGGTACAGACCTCGCCTTTTTCCTTGGCCGATCTGAATCTCTAATTTCGAACTTGATGTGAATCATCGAAATTGTTCGAATGGAAGGAATCTCAATTCTCGAATCCTCAAATTACACTACACAGATGCGAGCTCTTTGCGGCAAGAGAGATTGCGCACAATCGGTTACACATGGCATCGCGTCGCCACGGCTCACACACTTGCCACGCTAACAATCAAGTTTATCTGCGCCTATAGATGTTTCACATTAAAAACAAATTTAAATGATATCCTTGATGATGATGACACCTTTAAGTTGTCTCGAGGTCATAAATATAATAAAATACTTATTTATACATACATTTGTATTCTGCGATGCTATATTCAGAGCGGTCAAAAAGCTTGGAGCGGAATTTAAGGTTAACAACTACTTTTCGGAAAAAAAAAACACTAACCAAACAGAAAACAGGCGATACACAAAATTCAAACAACAAGTGCTCGTCCAGTGGTGGAACCTTAGAGAAAAAAACTTTCCATTCTGTTTGATACCACTAAAACTCGTCAATAGCTATAAAATAAAAAAAGACTGAAGAAAATCGGCTGAGAAACAGAGGACGGAAATATTCCTAACTGTTTCCTCACTACGTATTTATTGTAACTACTATACCAATATGTATTCTTTTGATTACTTTTGTTCCTGATACATACAATATAATTACTATACAGATACGTCATAAGCGCTTCAACAGTGCCTTGATAAAACTTGGCTAATTACCTTACTTTGACGACTTCACCGTCAATGCACCCGTATCTAAGCAACATATAACTGTTTCTTTTTCAGCACCGATATTGAGAATATGTCATCTTACTTCCACACTTTATCTAAGACAGTGGACGTATGTGTGCGTTTTCGTGCCATTTGCTTTGTCAGAATACCATGTTGGTAATACAAAGGAGTACATCTAAGACGAGGGCAAACCAAGAAAACCTCTCACTCACCATCAATAAACGGCCTACTAGTCCGTCTACCCTCTAAATCCTCGACTCGACTGGCCACTATAAATCGGCCAATGAGATGTAGTGATTTAATCGGAAACCTCAGGGTCCCTTAGGAAGCCCATTAAATCGTATGGTCAGGGGATAATTAATTCCGTGGTGGCACCAAGTGAGATTAATGGAGGCCCGTGTAATCGAGAGCACTTTTCAATGGACGTTCGCGTTTGTTACGTGTTTATTGTTATGTTATACCGAATTAATGAATTAGGTCAATACATTGAACGTTAATTTTATACTCTTTGTTTGTATTAATTCCTTTTGTAGTTGGTAGCACATTAAGAGGCAGTTATATATAATGGAAATAGATATTTTCAAGCGAATGTCGAGGAATATAAGAGGTAGTATATTGTTCCTTTTTTTCTTGTAATTCGTGTATTTGGAAGCATATTTAATTATATGGCACGATGGGACTGCCATGTTCTTTGCAGACATAAATTCGTAAATTAAAAAAAAATTTAAAAAAATCTAATGATGATCATTTAATGACCTCTAAAAGAGCCATTAATAACTTAATTTCATATAAAAACTAGCTGATATACGCGCCTTTGTCTGTGTCTTCTATTATCTAAATTTTTTTTTTTTTATAGAAGCACGACAAAGTGTCTGCACTAAGCCTAATGTTAAGCATAGTACAATCCAAAAACATCGGCAACCACCGAGAGACAGATTATCCATCGCCGGTCGCCGCTGTCATGCCGGCCATAATGACGAAAGTCGCCCGGTACTGGAATGCACAGGCTGATCCCGAAACGCGACTCGCAGAAGCGAGTCACTATGACGGGCTTTTTCGCCATATGCATGGTGGTTGCGACCCAGTCGGGCTGTAAAACCCTACCACCCTGCTTTCGCCATTGCCTCGTTCGTTGATCAGCAGGGTGCACCACGTGCAGGTGAGGTTGGCTTGGGTGTCTCAAGTCTTAAGATATTATTCGACACCCCTTACACCCCAAAATATCAATAATCTATATTGAATAGAATGTAAAGCTAAGATGTCCGTTTATTTAGATTATTATGAAAAAAATTGCAGATGGCTAGCAATCTATACTATAATAAAACTGTAACAAGTCGAAATCTGTACATTAAATATTTTTTGAAAATTTTAATCAGGGTAGACTATGTTATCGATATAGAAGCCAAAAATAATCTTTTTACAATTTTTGTCTGTCTGTCTGTCTGTCTGTCCCTATGCACACGCATCACTCTGAAAGTACTGAACCAATCTTGATGAAACTTGATATAGTGATAACTAATATTACGAGATTACATCAAATATACTTTTTGTCTCATAAAACGCAAAGGGTTCTCCAGGATAAAGGATTAAAGTCTAGAATATAAACCCGAATTACTCTGAAAGTACTGAACCAATTTTAACGAAATTTGACACGGTGATAACCAATATTAGAAGACTACATCCAGGATACTCTTTGTCCCATAAAACGCAATGAGTTCTCCAGAATAACGAAAAACAAAAATTTGCAGTTAACGTAACTAGACTTTTTTGCGACACCTTAGTACAAGAGCCGGAAACGTTAAAAGAACAAGAATTTTAGAATACCTGGTTCTTTAATACATCAATATATATTTTTTTATATCATAAGAGGCAAACGAACAGGTGGGTCACGTGATGTTTAGTGACCACCACCGTCTATAGACACTAGCAACCTGTTTTCAACCTGTATATGGGGGAGTGTAAGGGAATCTCCGGCACTCTCACTGACCGAACGAAACGCTACAATGCAAGCACTGTTATTTCACGTCGGTTTTCTGTGAGAGGGCAGTATTAGCCCGAACGAGCCGACCCATTCATGCTGAAACCAGTAATAGCTTCAGCGTGGCTCTACCACCTACAGAAATTATCAATATATCAATAGACAGAATTTAGGACACTTGGTAGCGGGTTAACGTTGTATTTTTAATAGGCATTTTGATTTATGATTAATCAATAATAAGTTTAGAAACATTTTTTTCAGTAACTTTTAAATGCAATTAAAAATTCAGACACATTTTTTATAAACAGTCATATATATACCCGCTGATATATTTTATAAATAAAAAAAAAGAATGTGGTGTCGTGGGACACCAGGTAGGAACGAAGTTCCTTCGGCTAATGTAGAATCGACACTATTTGCAAAAAAAAATCGTGCTCAATTTTATGTAATCGTAATTCAAATTATCAATTAAAATAACAAAATATGTCTCTTTATTTTTGTTTGACAACATAAAATTACATAGAAATAGAAATAATTACAAAAAAGGAGAAAGAAAAAGATATTATACACTACTCGCTTATGTATACGACTGTCGCGCCTGCGCACGTCTCATTTAACTGTTTTATTCCATGCACTTTTCGTTACAGTTTTACTATCACATTTTTTTCAGTTCGGTCGCGCAGCAAAATCTCTTTCTCCTCCAAGCCTGCCGTAAGGAACTTCGTTCCAATAATAAATTTCAAATCAATTTTTTTTTTCATAGCAAAGAACAAATTTCATTTTATTAAACATTATTGACCACCATATACAACGATAAACGTAAACGTATGACTTGGGATTGACGCCATCTCAAATATATGTGTCGTCGACCATCAGGCTATACAAAGCCGAAATACCTTGGGCCGGCGAGGTGAAATATCTTGGTGTTACTTTAGATAAACACTTAAATTTCGATTCACACACAGAAAGAGTGCGAAACAAAGCCGTATGGTCTTAGGTCGTTTCTATCATTTGCTTTGTCATAAGAGTAAAATATCCCCCAGACAAACTCACTTTATATAAAACTTGCATCCGTCCGATTATGACGTACAGTTGTTCGGTCTTTGCACATGCGCAAAATCGTATTCAAAAGTTGCAGGTTCTCCAGAACTGAGCCCTACGTAAAATCACCGGTACCCCATGGTACGTCCGGAATAAGGATCTCCACAGGACCTGGAGATGCTTTCTGTCTGAGCGTATATAAAATCACTTACAGGTAGTTATTTCGAAAAAGCCGCGAATCATCCCAGCCCGTTAGTGGTATCCGCCGCGAACGATGAACCCGTACCCAACGCTGCGCAGTATAGAAGACGACCGCGACACATTTTTACCGACCCTCCTGATTCAATCACGTCAGCGAACGATCAGTACCAGCCTGTCTTTTCAAACAGAGCGTGTTCTCACCCACGCCCGCATAACCGCAGATCACGCCGCCGTGGTCTGGGACTAAATTTCGCTCCCGTACACCAAATTAGACCCTTCTCGGCAACGGCTCAAGCCTAGATCTGTTCCCTGGGCGTGGAGCCCTTGAGTACGCTGCTCACGCGATACAGTGACTCAAGAGTTCTACCCTTATTTTTCGTTATCCTATCCTACATAGTTTAGAGGATTTTTTCCTACACAAAATACATATAGAAGTTGTTGAGGCACGCATGCTTGGTACACATGCATGTTTCAATAACTTATATACGTATATAAGTTACCGGACTACTAAGACGAGCGCTTAAGGCACTCAGCCGATTTTATTTAGGCAACCAGTTCAAGGGTACACGGCACACCTCGGCTTGGCTGTTGCCTGTTGCATGCAAAATCGCGATCTATCTTAACTAATCTAGCTAACTATTCATATATGTATGAGTTGTTGAAACGTATATGTATACCAAGCATACACGCCTCAACAACTCCTGCATATATTTATTATCGGAAAATTGAGAGTTTTTTAGTTCGATAAGGAAAAAAGTAAACCCTTCCACTTTCATGTGTAACATGTTTCATTCATCATCATTCAGTGTTTCATGTGTTTCACGTGTGTGGGGGTGATCGTGTAGTGTTGTAGCAGTGATGTATATTTGTGTGTCACCGTATCGCGCAAGCAACGCACTCAAGGGATCCTTACCGAGGGATTGAACCTGATGTATAAAACTGGCTTGGTATGAAGGTGATAGGTACTATGTTGTGAGTGGTACAGAGATTATTTATAAAAATATATTGGAAATATATTTCAAATACGTTTTTGAAACAGTTTATAACTCTTAGACAATAGTTTCAAGCAAGTGACATTTGACGTTTTCGGCGGGATGTTTGACGCTTCGATACGGTGTTCATATATTTTTCTTTAATACAATGGAGTATAAAAAGGTTTTAATACAAGTCGAAGATAGTTATGATAAAGTAAGTGGTAGAGATGTTTATTCAGTTTTATGTAGGTTAGTTTTTATTTTAATTGATCCTGGTAGATGACGCTACGAATGAGTACTAGGTTTATTTAAAAAATGAATACATGTAATCTGGGTATATGTTTAAGTGAATCCGTGGATAGTTTGGATTCACAATTGGAAACGGTAGTTGTGGCTGCAATCGGGTATCAGTTTTATTTGTGGGGTGGTAGGGCTTTACAGCCTGACTGGGTCACAACCACCATGTACATGACGAAAAAATCCGTAATAGTGATTCGCTTCTGCACGTCGCGTTTCGGGATCAGCCTGTGCATATCCAGCTTTTTGTAGGCCGGCGTGATAGTGGCGACCAGCGATGGATAGTGTGTCACTCGGTGGTCGCTGTTGTTTTTGGATTGTACTGTGCTTACCATCAGGCATAGTGCAGGCATTTTGCCGTGCTACGATAAAAAAAAGAAACAATTTTTTGGCGTGATAACCAATTTGGTGCAAACGAAGTTGCACGGGTCAGCTAGTTAGTAATAAAATCCATTTCTATCATTTTAAGAAATGTATGTCTGTTTTATTGGACATGTATTAGTGCTTAAATATTGCATTAACGATAAAACCTCATCATTATCAATCATAAAGCATATCCTCGAGTAACATTTAGCCTTGATTTCATTTTTTTTTTTCGAAATGACTACGCTATTGACCCAGCAAGGTCTTAACAGCTTCACCGGACTACTAAGGCGAGCGCTAAAGGCACTCAGCCGATTTTATTTTGGCAACCAGGTCAAGGGTGCGCGGCACACCTCGGCTTCACTGTTGCCTGTTGCATGCAATATCGTGACCTATCTTAGCTAACCTAGCTAACTATTCATATATGTATGAGTTGTTGAAACGTATATGTGTACCAAGCATACACGCCTCAACAACTCCTCCATATATTTAGTATCGGAAAATTGAGAGTTTTTCAGTTCGATAAGGGAACCTTGATTTCATTAACACGTTTACGCCGGCGCGTACCGCCGGTGGCCCGCACTAGACTGTCTCTTCTGGCGGCGCGTACAACCGGTGGTACGTATTCGATTGTGCTATTAGAAATAATGAGAAGTTAACGTTTGATTATTAAGAATAGCACAATCGAATACGTACCACCGGTGGTACGCGCCGCCAGAAAAGACAATGTAGTGCGGGCCACCGGTGGTACGCGCCGGCGTGAACGTGTTAAAATCTGTTCACTATCAAAACTTATTGCGATCTTAATAAAGACGCGACTTTATTACAAGAGAAAGGTAGATAAGGACTTAATACATTGCCATGGTTTTTTTTAATGACTGTTTTTTAGATTAGGTTTCATGCGGACGGAGTCGCGGGCGCTGCTAGTATATAATATTGTACTAGAAGGCCTGGCGGACTTTGGTTCGCCTTGATAAAAAAAAATGCTAATAGTCAACCACAGCGTCACCTACCGGAACCAATTGTAAATATATAAAGCATTCTTGAATCCATCCAAATATACATATTACATTAAAATCTGTCCAGTCGTTTGGGAGGAGTTTAGTCACATAGACGGACAGAAGTATTATATATATTAAGGTATATAGAAGAATTATATATATAAAGGTATACAGAAGAAAAAACATAAGCTTACTCTACTTCTCTGCGGTAAAAAAAACAGCGCATTTATTTATTTAAAAAAATTATACTGTGATAACTGTATATCAAATGAAGATATCATCATCATTTTGTTGTTAAATGCCATAACATCTAAAAAGTAAAATATAAAACTGTTAAAAATATTTACAGTTGTTTTTGAGTGATGGGTTCACAAGGGCCGAGCTCTATCATTTTATTTACATAGATCAGGGGTGCCCAATATCGATCGCGAGTGCTTTTTGAGTCGATCTCGAGAACAATTTGCCGATATACAACTAACTATTCACAGATTCTATTTTAGTAGGCAAGTTATAGAAAGATAATGTAATGAATAAATAACAAAAAATTTATTTCATCCAGAATTGGACCAGAATAACCCCCTCATAACTTTCTCCCATCTACCTAGACGACAATCCTGTATTACACACACTTGCACACTTCATAGTCGATCGATCAAAAAAGGGAAACATTGATACAGCTCAATTTTTTTTTTCGAGCTGACTACGCTATTGACCTTACTAGGCATTCACGGCTTCACCGGACTATTTTGTTTAGGTAACATGCTCAAGGGTGCACGGCATACCTCGGCTTGGGCTGTTACCGAAAAAAAAAAACCCGATCTGACATAGCTAAGCTATTCGAATATACATGTATTCATTTTTGAATCATAAAATTAAAATTGCATGATTCAAAAACACAACATTAAATCAGAAAGAACCAGCTCAAATAAGTTTTTATAAAAGTCGGTATTTATCAAATCTGTTTTTAATTCTAGTACCATATTCTTATAGGATTATTTATTTTTTATAGGATTTTTAATCAGTTTCTAATTTGATTTGCAGTTAATATGTACATGTAAATAAAAAGGTGAAAGTACATATAGGTATCGGTAGTTGGGTCAAGTTGTAAAGACCTGACATGGTCAATAGCGTAGTCAGTTCGAAAAAAAAAATCATATAGGTATTAGTAAACATAGTTAACTTAATAAAATGAGTAAATTTGATGATGATCCCAAGTTACAAAGATTTTAAAGGAATTTTTGTAAAGATCTTGGAATGTCAAGTAGTGGTTTTTATATTTTTTTATTAACAATAACCATAAAGTTATATATATACAAAATATTTTGTCATTTTGGTTTTAACATAGATTTTTTTTTAATTTGTTTGTTTTTTTTTGGCAACCAATTTTCTAGATTATTATTACTGCCATTATTAAGTAGGTAATGTTAAAAATGTCTTGAGATTTCAATATTCGAACAAGACATTCCATGGAGTTTTTTTCTCAACTTGGAATCATACTCTTATGGTATTATTTCCTATCCACTTCACTCGCACACAATAGCCAAACAATATTACGTAAAACACCATTAAAATCATAGAGTCAAATAACATGAGATTATGTATATACTATAAAATTCACTATAGGACAGATTAAGATACTGCCAAATACTCCTTGGATGATGTTAAAACATGTAAACAACAAAATACTGGATTTAACACTGTCCTTGTTAGGGACATTATTATTCATCAACTTTTGCCTGTGACTCCAATGTAATTAATGTAAAAATAACTTGATTCTCTGAAGCAGTACATTTTTTGTATATGAAAGATATACTCTATGTTGTCTTCTAAGCCTCTGACAAATTTAGTAATCTTCGGTTGAGTACTTAGAGTGTGAAAGTATCACAAACAAGCACAAATCGACATAATATTAGACTTCATTTAATACCTTGCATATAATTGTATTATATGATACTAGCTGGGTACTGTTTTATTATGCATTAATTACTTTTGTGTGACAATGAGTTTTTGCGATATACAGTTTTTCATTTATAAATGTACATTTGGCTCTAGGGGTAAATTTCGCTCCCGCACACCAGATTAGACCTGGCAGCGGCTCAAGTCTAGATCCATTCCCTCAGCATGAAGCCCTTGAGTGCGCTGCTTGCACAATACAGTGATACAAAATCTTACATCACTGCAGCAACATTACACATATCACCTCCACACACGTGCACACGTACACGCTTACACATGAAAGTGGAAGAGATATATTTTTTCTCTTATCAAACTGAAATAGTTTAGAAAATTATCCAATAATGAATATATATATATATATATATATATATATATATATATATATATATAT
>JACEII010000084.1:639270-689984 GCA_014332785.1 Antheraea mylitta
TATATATATATATATATATATATATATATATATATATATATATATATGTATATATATATAAATATGAGTTGTTGAGGTATGTATGCTTGGTACACATATATGTTCCATAGACTCATATAGGTATGAATAGTTAGCTGCTGTAAATTGCTAGATTAATAGCATAGTCAGCTCGAGAAAAAAAAAAATTGTACTTATTGCTTATCAGATCAGATGTGGAATACTTCCATATGTACATTACTTCATTAAAATCAGTTAAATTGTATTTGAGTATCTTCTGTAATAAATGTATAGTATAATATTTGGAATAAAAATTACAGGTACAGACACATTCATTGATAGAGATGATCGCTATCTTGAAACAATGAACTTTAAACCCAAACTTTTATATGATTATCTATACATATAATAAGAATGTGAATGTAATGTCTCTACTTTTTCAATTTTCATGAAAAATATTGTTGCAGGTTGTCGAGCGACAACCCTACCGTCAAGGTGACAACCCTGCGACCCACTTCAAAGAGAAAGGGTGGAATACATGACACGTAGGGGCGGGGACTGTGCGGGCGCATGATCTGCGCGGGATGTGCAGCGCCTCACTCACTATTATATCGCTTACCAATGAGCACACATATATTGCATACCTTTTACATAATTAAAAAATATTAAACATATAAAAAATACATTATTACAAAAACAACTTCTATGGCGCTGACACAGGTGTCTAGGAATTGGTAATAAAATACAATCTCAATCACTTTTAGAAATGTCTGTCTGTTTGTATTAACAAGCATCACTGCAAAAGCACTGGATTCGTGATAAATCACCAAGAAAAAGCATATCCTTGAGAGTAACTTAGTCTTTGTTCCATTGAAATCGGTACACTCTGTCAAAAGTTACAGTACTTTTAGTGATGATGCCACTAAAGTGTAGAGTAGATAAGGACTTAATACATTCAGAATATTTTATTAGTCACATTTTGTTTCATTAGGTTCCACAAGAGTCCGATGAAGCTGTTAAGAGCTTGCTAGGTCAATAGCATAGTCAAATCGAAAAAAAAAGTTCCACGAGGATGTAGTCGCAGGCACAGTTAGTATACAAATATATGTATAGTACAATAATTATTTAGTTTCTAAGTTTAAAATGTTACCAGGTATTCATTGCATTCAATAGACATAAACGTATGTAGGTTTTCCACATATTTATATCTCTCGAATGCATACCATTTTATCTTCAACTTAGAATAATCATTGTCCAGCATGTCTTTTAAGATTTAATAACTTACCTGAAAAAAAAAAACAATTTTATTTCATGTGTACATGTTCAGGAAATACTTTCTACTCATTTTAATAGTAAGTTTATTTTATATCTGTCTGTATGGACTGAGACTTTGAAAATAACATGTATTGGAATATGAATTACATATTTATATTTCATCAAATAATGTAATATATCTATTTTATATAAAAATACTGATAATATAATACACAAACTCAAATAATAATAATATAATATAATATAATATAATATAAAATATAATAAATATTTATTTATATAATAAAAGCTTAGTAAATATCACCCCTTAAAAGTAGAAGTAACACGACTCTGGAATACACACACAGAAACCATTCCCATAGTAATAGGCACAACAGGCGTAGTAGCAAAAAGCATACACAGATACATAGACAAATTAGAAGCAAACATAAATATACACATATTACAAAAACAAGCAGCCCTATACACATGCACAATAATTAGCAAAGTTTTAGGAGATACCGTATTTATAAATTCAAGGGAATCCGAACCTCCTCTTCCCTGAATGTTTCGGGGCGGGAGCTAGGAATTAAACCGAGTCAAGAACTCGAGCGAAAACAATTTTTCAAACATAATAATATAATATAATATAAAATATAATATAATAAACACAAAATAAAATATTATGTATGTATATATTTGTATTATTACTTGACAAGTATAAAATTATTTAGTTATTTATCTTGTGGTGAAAAAAGATTTACGCACTTTGTTTATGGCATTGAGTCAATCAGTTATTTAGACATCATTTTTATCTAACATTTTCTTACTATTACTCTATGAAATATATAATCCTTCGTGCTACAATGATTTGAAAACTACTCTCGTTTTTTTATAATAAGTTGAAACTTTTAGTAAACATGTCACAACAAGAAAAACATAACCTCATCTGTCAATTGTAAGACTCATGCCGGTTTTCATAAACTAACCAATAACCGTCTTTAGGGAAACTTTAAATGATTGTAAATTACCTGGTAAGGGGTGTCTTGGCCATTTTCTTCAACCTGTTTCAAGTTCAAACACAGTAAACAATTCTCAGCCGAGTTCCAAACATATAAAACATCGTCTCTAATTACAAGCAAATTACGTAATTTTCCACTCGGATTCTCGCACAAACTGTCTTTTAAATCTTTAAACATTTTGTGGTAGGGCAAATTAATTTCGTAAAAACGGGAATCCATTTCGCAACAACTTTTTTGAAAACTTATATTGGCAAAACACAAACGAATACGATTATTTGACATTGACATTTGTTTGTCTTCGGCGCGTAACTTAGCGTTTTGTTTCTGTACAATTATATAAGCGTTGATGTATCAATTATGTATGTAAAACTTAAAAACCATATATAAATAAACGTAACAGTTAAATTTCTGAACTCTGATAAATAAATTTAACAAGTGTAACGTAACACTATTATAGTTTTTTTTTAGAAACGTTTTGTTTTATCTCTAATAATTTTAATATTGTTTGCTGGAAATTTTTTGGCTGATGAATTCTATAAAGTTGTTTTTATATATAGCCTTATTTAATCCCGTGTCATTTAAAATTGGTAGTAGTGTATGTAATACGTAAGTAGGACCAGTAATAATAGTTTTTTAGGTAATGGTTTTAGATTTTATAACAAAGTCCCAAAACACATTACCGACTTGCCAGGTTATGTCAAGCGAGTCTTAATTCATAAGGGCAATTACAGGGTCGATCAATATGTGAACGATGGTGACGTTTGGAAGTAAGGCCTCTCTCTGTGCATTATATTTAAAAAATGTATTATGTAAAGATACACCATATCATGTTTATTGCCGGTTCTTTTAGATGACTGTGTTGTATTCCGATAAGGTGGTAATTTTGACGTTCATAAATGCCTTTTCAGGGCCTAAACTGAATAAAGAGTATTTTGATTTGATTTTGATTGTATACCTATGATCTAAATGTATATTGTCTCATTATTACATGATGTTCGGGTGTTTTCATATGTGGGTAGATCGCGATACTGGAGTCAAGCCTTTTCACAATAGTCAATTTTCTCAATAATTATTTTTTGGTGTATGTGATTTTTAGCCCTTTTAACAGAACAATAAAACATTCTTTAATTTAATGTACGTGTGTCATGACGATCAAGTAGTTTGAACAGTGAAATATGATAATAAGATAACTTAATTCGGCAAATCTAGCAAATAACTGTGAAAGAAAGTATTGTAAGGAAACATGAACTTGAGAAATGATTTTATAGTATTTATCCATTCTATTGTAATTAGGAAAAGTATAGAACTAAATTTTTTGGAATTTTAACTTGCCAATATTTTTAGGGCTGGCATACTAATTATATCATGTCATCCTTGGGAAGAAGTTATTGGGCCAGCTGTGGGACATTTATAAGTTGCTATTGTAACTATATGATATCATTATAATGGCAATATTAACCTTTAACAACAGTTGTACAAAAATAATGAACCGGAAGAAGATTGCTTCAACCTCGTTGAATGACTTTACTTTGGATAATGTTTGTTATTTTACTAAATTTAGAGTAAGATTATTTTCCAATCATAGATAAGGTTGTCTTTATGTTGCTGTCGTAAATATTTAGAAACTTGTAATGCCTTAAAGACTAAGACTTCTTTTAACCCCTCGGCTGATATTTCAAGACCCAGATCTCAAAATTACCGATTAAGTTTTTTTTTATTTCATGATATCGTACATTCTAAATTTCAGGGTTTAGTAAATAAAGTTTATAGAAATGAAAGAATCACTTAAAAATAAATTTTACATCAATAACAATGCTCTTCAATGCCGTTATTTGTTAAAGTTTTGTAATAAATCATGTATTCATTTAAGCTTATGCTGTCAACACTCTGATGATTAGTGCCTCACGAGGCTTACATTAGTTTGTATAGAGCTTAAAGGTTTATGGTTTTGAGCAGTCCTGGATGTAATCTCATTTCAAATTGAACCCAACGCTTCTACATTGTCAAATGTAAAAAATAAATACCACATATCTCGTTAAATTCACGAATCATTTTGTAAAAATAAACAACCAATACAAAGTTGGCACTATCGTAGACGAATAACTACCATAAAATCACTTGAAATCCACAACTTGTAACACTCAGTCACTGCCAACGGCAATTCTTATACGTTTAAAACATCCAAAATATTAAATTATCCAACTGGATACACGTACGAGTGTTGGGTAAGCGTTATTTATCGCTGAAAATTCGCTGCTTTATTTATAAGAAAGCACGGCCGCTTCGGGGAGATGAAATTACGTGATACCATTTTGAATCAAAGTGAAATACTGCGAGTGTGTATGCGGGAACAATCAGTTCTTGAGTTTCTCACCTGATGTTTTTTTTTACTTATTGTAAATGTTAATGTTGATCACAAATTCCATATTGCACTCGTCGTATTAATTTGCAAATGTTATTCTTTATATCATATTATTTAAAGTTTGTAATTATTATTGTAATGTGTTTATAATTTTTATAATTACGACGTCATATACGGAATTATGTTTGTAAAAAATAAAAAGTATGTAAAATGTCAATGTGAATGGTCAAGTGGAGCCCCAACTAGGGGCGCACCTCGTAATAGTTGTGAGTATGAAAAATATGTGCTAATCTGTGCGAAATATACCGGTTCGTAAAACCCGATTAGGCCTCCCACGGCAGCGGCTCAAGCCTAGGTTCGATCCCTCGGTAGGGAGCCTTTGAGTGCGTTGCTTGTGCGATACGGTGACACACCCATACATCACTGCTACAACACTACACGATCACCTCCACACACGTGCACGCCTACACGCTACACATCTTGGTGGAAGGGTTATTTTTGTTAAAGTTTTTTCCCTTATCAAACTGAAAAAAACTCTCAATTTTTCCGATTAAAATACATGGAGGAGTTGTTGAGGCGAATATGCTTGGTACACATATACGTTTCAACAACTCAAACATATATGAATAGTTAGCTAGGTTTGCTAAGTTAGGTCGCGTTTTTTGCATGCAACGGGCAACAGCCAAGCCGAGGTGTGCCGTGCACCCTTGAGCTGGTTGCCAATATAAAATCGGCTGAGTGCCTTAAGCGCTCGCCTCAGTAGTCCGGTGAAGCTGTTAAGACCTTGCTAGGTCAATAGCGTAGTCAGTTCGAGAAAAAAAAACCGGTTCGTAAAGTGGTCCGGTGAAGATGTAAAGACCAAAGAATTAAGGCAAATAGCATAGTCAGTTCGAGAAAAAAAAACCGGCTCGTAAAATACGAATTTGTAAATCCTTATTTTCTACAATACAGTCTTAAATGCTTGTTTGCTTTCTTGAAAAAAAGTGGAAGACTCATTAACAGTTAATCTATTTGATTTTGACGCTGTCCATACGTATATCAGGGCGTCATCATAGATGAGAATGTGAGTTTGTTTGTTGGGTTACAAATCTACATAAACGCGGGTAAAGTTGCGAGCAAAAATTAGTATTATTATATAGAATCGCATGGTTTTTCTCAATATCTGAATGCTGATTCTTTTTCATATTTTGTGAGGTTCAATCATTTATTAAAATCGAAATTTAAGAAAAATATATCGTAGGGCTTAGTAACAGAAATATATTTAACCAATTTTACGAACTACGAAGAAAATATTATCAATACCTTAAGACAATATAATGTACCTACAATCTTTGATATAGCTAATAGATTGAAAGAAAATGTTGCCAGACTTCGTGGTATTAGAATCGTCTATAATTCCTTCATATCTCAATTTCCGCATAAACCAACAATGATCAATGTCAAAAGATCGCAAACTGAATAAAATATAAGGCGCAACACACACCGCGTTTGAGACGAGAGCGGAGCGATATAATGCTATTGATAAATTTACCAGAGCGCCTCTCACATGATATTAAGGGGTGGTGATGTGCCACCCGCGGCCCGATCTATTATTATGCTGGGCAGGTCGCGACGTATGAAATTTTTTAGGGCTGTCGAATGACACTTTTAACTAGGTCAAAAATGCCAGATTCTTTCCCATCAATTTCAAAGTTTCAGGTTAGAATTCAATTATGTTAATTATTTTGACCTTTTATTGCGTTGTTTCAATTTTTATCTTTCTTTCTGATAAAGAAATACAATTTCTTTTATTTTCTAATATCAATGTATGTAATGTTTTTAATATAAGGGACGACATTCGATCATAATTAATTATTCTTCTGCGATATGATTGCAGTTTTTTCCAAATAGTGTATTACTCTATATTTTTTTAAATATGTTTCTTTTATATAAACTGTGTGCCTGTACAGAAATACATTATTGTGCATGAATTGCAGTTAATTTAAATACATATTAGAAAAAATATAACTCATTCGTTTCTTTATTGACGCTAAAGCTGATAAACGATAATTAAGAAAATCGTCTATCTATCAAGAAAAGAATGAAAAAGATCTCAACTATTTTATCTTCGCCTGTTCTATGTTTGTGCTAAAATAGCTAAATCGATTTTTACAAAGTTAATCTAATGAAACACTCATCATATTGTTATCTAGACTATATAAATTGTGCTTTTGATTGTGGGTTAAGCAGAAGTTGTAACATTTAGCAGAGATGACATATCACGAAATTGCAATTTAAAAAAAAAAAGTAGTTCAGCTTTCACAATCGAAATTTTATTCGGAACAAAGTCGTAGGCACCAGTTAGTCACGTGTAGTAGTTTTATTGTATTCAGGTAATGTGTCCACTAGGCAGCAATAAAACTGTTACTTTATAAGAAAATGTTGCCTAGATATTAAAAAAATGTTATTGTAGGCTATGAGAAGTGTATTAAAGTACAGTGATTAATGTAAAAACTAATATACCATTTATTGATAATTTTAAATTAAATTTTTTGTGAAGTACTCGTGTAAAACCTTATTTTAGTTTAAAAAATGATAAATAATTTTCTAGGAGAATTTATTACGCCTAGTATCAACCCTAACATCGGCAGCCCGTCGGGATGGCACCGATGACTTGTCATTAATAACGACAGCGGAAATGTATCAAAAGGTGACGCATGTCCCTCCGACTGTCTCCAGCCTTATTTATGATACAGATACACAATATTTATTTCCATTATACATACAAAGAGATGTATGCATTGTTATACATTTGTTTCTTATATAATAAGCGATGTTAGCTCAGCGGTAGTGGCCTCGAAACTTGAAACTGCTTTGTTTAATGTAGTTACAGTACTATATGAGCTTGAAATTTTTGTCAAGGAAAACAGGCCGCCCAGTTTTAACATATAATCAGTTTTTACTACATATTTCTTTGCAGTGTTTTTTATTACTACTCTCGTTGTTGAGTAGTTAATACTGTTATAAGTTCCTTGCGATCATTTCAATGAATTAACAAGATGGTGACCCTCTTTTTAGAACATTCCAGAGAGTTTTTGTAGCAAATCAGAATTCATGCTCCGTGGTATTATTTCCCATCCACTTCACTTGTGCACAATAACCGAACTATATTACGCAAAACACCACCATTATTACAATACATATAATAATATAACACAATATTATGAATAAAATAAAATATCCACTATGACATTCCAAGATCCCGCCCAAAAATTTCTTAACAGTGTTATATTGTATCAACATAACATTTAAATAATTAAACGCATAAATGAATATCTCTTTCAGTTTGTTGGAAAAGATGGTTTAATTTTTTGTAAGAGACGCATTATTGACCACTAAATTGATAATGGTAATTAGTGGATTTAATTGATGTTTTAAAACCGAAGAAGATAAAAACGATGTTTTCTGGGAAATAAAACTTTGACACTGGCAAACGCTTCGACGGCGTCAATTGAAAAATACAATTTTCTTAAAATTGACATATCACCAAAATACAATAAGAAATACGTATACCAGTTTACACGATATAGTCATATGTCAAACGTCTTCTGATCCCACGAGATATCTACCCCAATTACCGGTAGAATTGTTTCTATTATTATTTTCCTACAACGTCTACGGGGAGTTTCGACGAAATTATATGGAGATGTTTTAATAAGAGTGATTGATGCGAATGTCATTCCTTTAGAAACAAGCTCAGTAGTAATACAACTTCGGCATTTCATCCTAATTTTTGAAGTAAAAACTGCCTAAGGCGCGATGAGCACTTTTTTTTTTGGGTGACCAAAAATCATGGAATTCGCGTCATCGTCACCGAACGTTTTCCGTGAGCTATACGTATACTGCGTATATATGTACACAGATATACTTCTGTTAGCTATTAATATACATTATACGTACATAATATTTCAATTTCCAAATTATGGCATTTCATTAAAACACAGTATAATTAGTTTGGTTCTGTATACCACTAATATTTGTGTCTTACTGTGATCGTTGGAGTGAAACTTTTTTGAAATTTTGATCAGCAATAATCTTGTGTAACGAAATGTGGTGGGGGAAAACATTGTGTCGGGTAGAGTATTGAAAATACCGGTTCTCGTTTGGTCAGCGAAGTTACGATTGTCGGGCGCGGTCAGTACTCGGATAGGCGACTGCTTGGAAACGCCGCGTGATTATTATTATTTTTATTTATTATTATTATAATTAAAATGTTACCCTATTATATAAAAGTTTCATTTCTATCGTGTGCCTTTACGATACACCCTGTTCTTTTAATCGTAATTTGTCATTCGTATTAATAAAAACATTGTTTTAACCCATGACCTCGTTTATACGTTTCTTCAGCTTATCCGAATTGCTACTCTAAAATGTGTAGGTTCATGAGCGTCTCGATAGTTTCTTTTTTCAAAAATTGTTCACATGCTGTCAACGTTTTCTGGAATCATCGTTTGTAGTGATTAATAATCATATCCTATCTTAAGGAGCTAAATACTGAGTCAAAGTCTACGTATCCTTGCACTTTTTGGCAGCCATAGAGCAGAACATTTTAATACGATAACTGCTAAACTGTTTACAACAGAAAAATGTTTTCAACCATTACAAGTAGTCTGTGGTACATGTCACATATAATTAGTTATTAAGCTCAAAGATGTCTTAGTGAATGACGGATTCAATTTAAATTCTTTTAGAAGTGTAAGGTGTACATCAGAACAAATTGATTTTAACTCACAATTTTCTAAGTGTTTGTATCGTGTTGAATTAAATTCAGATGGTATGATTTATAGTACACAGTAGATCGGTTATTATTAGTGTTACTAAGAAGCATGAATATGTAACAATCTAAGAAGTATGAGAGCTTTTTTATGATACTATTTTGTTGAATGAAGCTTGTTAGTGTGACGTATAGTTATTGATGATTGCTTTATAATCTAGTACGCATGATATTACTTGAAATATGAACCTACTGAATAGGGCTTGACGTTTCTTATTTCAATACCTCTATTAAAAGTACTTTATGTCCTTTGTCAGATTCTCAAGAATGTTATATCAAATTTAATTGTGATCGGGTTAGAGGTTTAGTAGTGTAAAATTAATAAATAAGCTGGTGATGAGTTACAATTGGCTAACTATTTATGCTCCTATAATTCCAATGAACTAACAATATGATCGCCCATGTTAGAACTTTTTAAAGAGATTATGTGATAACTCGGAATTCGTGCACTTCATTTATGCACAATACCCAAAGTATAATTACGTAATATGCCACCAATATTACAAAATATACAGTCAAATAACACAAGATTATGAATAAATTATAATAGCTACAACGTGATAAACTAAGATCTCGCAAAAAGAACCGAAGTCAGTACTTATTAACAGTGTGTGAAACATTCAAAATCCGTTTCGTTCGTAAGACAAGCAGCTTAATTTACAATCGCTTACAAGCGAGTGCTGTGTACCCTCACAAAACAGAACCAATAGAGTCCGCCTATAAATCCACCAGGACGTCCGAAACACTTCAACTGTCTTAACCGCGTACACCCACACGATATAAGTGTGTCTCGGATATTGTAAATCTGGACGTGCACTGTATATTTATTAAAATATTTATTTGAATGCACTCAGAACAAATTCCGACGAAAAGCCGTTTTACAGATTTTGAACTTTAATATATTGGGTTAAGGAATCTTTTACATGGAACTAATTTGGCCGAAACACCATTATAAAGAATGTGAACTTTAATGTATTGGATGGATTTATGGAAGATTTTTATTAATGCTAAGCCATTTTTGAAAGGTTTAGGGTTAGAGTATGATGTAACTAATGTGTGGGTGGAACAAAACAGAAATAAAGTTCAAATAAAAAAAAACACAAGTCTAATTACAATCCATAAATGTAATTTGATGTAGACAACACAATATTTCTTTCGAGTTATTTGTGTTACAAAGTTTTTGGACTGAATACATTCCAAATATTCCTTCTATTATTTTCGCATAAAAAAGTTATATTCAGTAACCATAATCTAAAAAAAATTGTTACTAATTGGTTTGTGCTCATTTTTCTTAAAGAATTTTCATTCTGTAGTAAAAAAAATATCTTGCTCTATTATCAACATAACATTTTTACCATTGTAATCCTATATATTTATTAATAAAAATATATATTACTTTAAGTTACAAATTTATGTTTACCTATCCAGTATTTTGTTTAATCCATGCAGTATACCCATATGTTAGCCAAGAAAGGGTTGAGCAAGTGCTACCTGTGGGGGTACCTGCTCCGTCGGGGAGGGCTTGGGGTGGATTTACACCCCTCATTTGTTTGCGATGACCCCGGAGCACTATCTTGTGAGAGTCTTCGTTTCGCCTAAGACTTTAAGGTTAGGCTTACATTATATTACATTTTATGTTTTTGTTTTAGTAAATATTTTTTAAATTTACTTTATTTTATACCTTTATAGTGTTATACAGATGCTTTATCTTTCTGTGTTATTTTTATGAAATAGGTATTTAATAATAGTTTATTGCTGACGGAGAATATGTTGATGAAATAGAGACATAATTAATATGAGAAATGTTAACCTATAATGCCAAAATTCCCGTTAAAGATGATAAGGAAGCCGCCATAAAGGATATAATCTCGATTAAAAATCCGATGCTTAATACATAATTTTTTTTAAATATCATAGCTGGCAAACGGACATGTGGGTCACCTGATATTAAGTGATCACCACCGTCCATAGACATTTGCAACACTAGGGGAGTCGCAAGTGCGTTGCCAACTTGTGCTGGGGGGTAGGGGAGAGGAGAGGGAGGAGATAATCTTCTGGCGCTCTCACTAACCAAACGAAACGCAACAATGAAAGCACTGTTACTTCACGTCGGTTTTCTGTGAGAAGGTGGTACTACCCCGGGCGAGCAGAACCTTTCATGCTGAAACCAGTGATAGCTTCAGCTTGGCTTTATCACCTACAGAATACTTATAATTAAAATAACTAGTGGGCGCCCAGTGGTCGACATTCGACCATAGTTATTTTATTTTCTAATGTTTGAACTTTATTAGGGTTCTTTTGTCAAAGGGTATACTTCTATAATCAAAGGTTTTCATCATGGCTACTCAGTTATTTGCCATGATCTTTAATTATATAAAAATTTAAAAAAATCTATGTGTAAATGAAAATTGAAATTTTACATGTTAATTTTACACGACATCATGAGTGGGTGGTATTTCTGGGTGATATTGAAGTAAATGTAGTCTGTTCATTATGAGAAATAGTGATATGCCCAGTATCATCGCTTGGAAAAGTAATGGATCCACAATACAATCAAATGGTGAATCCAAGACAAAGATGTTTTAATACTACCATTAGCTTTTGAAAATAAATTCTTTTTTGTTGCTACATGAGGTTGAATTGCAACGTTATAACCGCGGAGGCTTAAGTCATGGGTTACTTTTATGAACAAAGTTCTTATTTTGATTTGGCTCATTTTTTATTAAATCATCATTTGAAGTGAGTTCACCATAAAAAATAATAAACATTACAATAATAGTTATATTTTATAATATCATTGTTGAATGTAGGATGAAAAATGGTAATTGGAACGTAAGAGTTAAAATACATATAGTCGAGCATAGCAACCTCCTTCACAACCTCTTTTGAACTTCGTAGTTATTGACGGCTGTCAAAATGTCTTTTTTTATTTATATGAGTGTATATGTTGTGTAAGATTCAAAGAGTAGTGTGAGTAGTGCATATTTTAATAATTTTAATGTACTTCTAATGCATTTTATATAATATAAACAGCTTTCTGCACTTCTCCGCCATATAAACTTTAACTATGCCAAATTTCAAGTTCACCCGTTCACGGCAAATAGGTTAATATATACATATATATATAGATAATTATTTATTTATTTAATTATTTAAATTACTAAGTAGGTATATTAATAATAATAAGACTTGCTTACTACATATATAGCTGCACTACATTTGAATCGATTTTCAAGTAATGGAACAAACGAAATCAGGAAAGAATGAGGATCTAGAGTCTGCAGAAAAAAATCGGTAAAAGTTAAAGAAACGTAATCAGGTTGCTATAAAGCTCGCCATTGTAATACTTGTATATTTTCATGATTATATAAACAAAATTGCAACAAAAAAAGGTTAAATAATCATTGCTATATAGCTTTGAACGACCAAACTTAAAAACTATGTATGTCCTATTACAAAACAGCAAAAGGCTGGCTGGAAGATGATTTCACATCTTTATAAACAAAGAAAAAGAATCCTTAAGCTGTGGGCTATCACTGACCTATGTCTTGGGAGACTGTAACTTATGAGAATAAAAAAGAAAGCAAAGTATAGATTTAACTGTAATATCGGATGATAAGGTTGCATTGTGTACCAACCTTAAAGCTGACGCGTTAACGTTCGAGCATTGTATGTCGTTTTAATATTAAGCCCGTTGACGATATTTACGTCCGTTATTAGTGCCCGGTTCGTAACACGAGCACTTACCCTAACGGTTCTTACGAAGATTGGAGGCTGCGTCTTAAGTGCCCGTACCAAGTTTTAAACCTACAATATGGGTGTTTATAAGATTTTTAGTTTCCTTTAATATGCATGATATGAACCAAATATTAATACCTTTATTATATATTAGCTTTTGCCCGCGACTTCGTTCGCGTGGAATAGATACTATGGGCTAACACTAACACACAGCAGAAGTACTCAAAAGGAAAAACATCCCGATTTTGAAACATGTTTCATCTGTGCTCCGCACCTATTGGTCTTAGCGTGATGATATATATCCTATAACCATTATCGATGAATGAACTATATAGCACTGAAAGAATTATTCAAATCGGACCAGTAGTTCCTGCGATTACCCCCTACAACGTCACAAACTTACAAACTCATAAACTGTATCTCTTTATAATATTAGTATAGATAGCTGAGCCACGCAACTTCTGCGCTAGATCGGTTATTACTGGTTCCAGTTTTATTTCAAAACCAGATTGTAGCAACACTTACCAGCTACAATTGTGAATGTAAACTATGTCATAGATATTGCCGAGAGATGTCTTCCCAGAATTGCTCCTGCGCCTCTCACCTCTGTGCCCTGCCTCTACTCTTCTTGCAAGGCCAGCAACAGCGACAACGCAATAATTTTAATGGTTTATTGTTTTTATTTCGTTATCTTTTGACTAACTCCATCAATTACCATACTGTTAAAGGGAAGTTTTATCTCCATGAAATTTATATTTTGATTTAGCTATTTCTTATAAGAATTTGTTAAGAATACATTAAGAATGTATCCAAACTTAATCTTGTAACCTTTATATTGTTTTTGTCATAAAAACATTTTTTTGACTGAGATATTAAACGTAGATATCTAAGATATTAACCAAATACAACATACAGTATCAGGGCATTTTATTGTAAACAGTAATGATTATTTTTTGCTATGGATTTTATTCCTTCATTTCAAACCGTTCAAATATACTCCAAATCTACATTAATGTAAGCATAGTCGCATGACAAAAGCTAATATTATAAATGGCAATATGGGTGATCGTTATTTGATTATTTCTTACACTTTCATGTTATACTTAGTGAACCAATTATCATGACCCTAACTTGATACTTCTCAAGTGAGTTGCAAAAAATCCTGATATCTAAAAGTTATCTCTGCGTGTTGAATAAATACTTTGAAGTAACACAACGATAACATATTTTTATACCTATGTATATAATAATAATATAAATTTTACGTATTTGTACTTTTCGGATTTTGTTTTTTTTTTTATCATAGGAGGTGAACGAACGGACAGGTCACTTGATTGTAAGAGAGGGAAGAGGGGAGGTGGGCCTCTGGCGCTTTCAAAAAGATTATTGCATGTGACTAACACTGAGCAACTTAATATATAGAAATGCCTGTCTCTCTGTTTGTTTGTGCACATATCACTGCTAAAATACTACGTTCATTATAAAATGTTACTAATAAAATTGTAAAAAATATCACCGAGTAACGGTTATCTTTTGATTTATTTGAATCACTTTACTAGAGCTATTGTAATTTGAATGACGGCGCGAATTCATTACGAGAGAAGAATAGGTAAGCAATTGCATTTCAGATTTACCCAAAAACAAGGGTATTTTACGGTACATCTATATACATAAAATGATAGACGTCAGTCGTTCAATTAGGTTCATATCGATCAATTTAATCGGCTAACTAAAATACTAGGTTATTATATAAAAATATATTACGATATTTTAAGCGACACAGACGAAATCGCGGGCGACCGATAGTTAACAATAATATCACTCCACCTCCACGTGATAAAAAGTAAGCAAGGTCAGTAAAACAATTGATAAGTCTAGTAGAAACAAAATAAAAATATAGATATTTCCTATTTATTTTTTATTATTATTATTTTATTATTATTATTATTTTAATCAGGAAACAATTTTCTCAAAATTAAAATTTTATTATTTTAAATGCACTCCTACGTAAGAAGTATCTATAGTAGGCTCGCCCGATTTCGCTAGTACTTACTATCGAGCTAAATTACATAAAACATTGTAGTATTGGTGCTACAAAATAAGTTTTTTACGTAAGATTATGAATAAAATGTAAAAACTACTATGTGACATTCCAAGTTTTCTGTCAAATGTATTTAAATTTCCCGCCTTCTTACTAATGTTAAGTTGCAACACTGTATACACGCGCACTCTGTTCGTGCTCGTTTCTCTTGCTGTATCCTATTAAAAATATTAATTATAAATAAGCTCAAGTACATAGTCATTTCATTTAATTCAAACATGGTTGCAGAGCGTGGTTCCGAGCCACGGACCTCTGCCAATTGTTTGAAAAATCCAATGAAAAAGGAAAATTTTTGAA
Organism: Antheraea mylitta; assembly: GCA_014332785.1. Classification (NCBI taxonomy): domain Eukaryota; kingdom Metazoa; phylum Arthropoda; class Insecta; order Lepidoptera; family Saturniidae; genus Antheraea; species Antheraea mylitta. Next base: position 654,855 of record JACEII010000084.1, read on the forward strand.
TAAGAAACTCTGGCATAAAAAGTGAATAAAAACAACCTCTGTCTCATAGAAGAAAGTAGAGATATTTTTAAAAGTATTGACAAATTGACGTTTACTTGCCATTCTATTTTTATTACGCAGTCGTACTGTAAAAGAAAAATTCGGTTTCATTTAGTAATCCCGTGCGAAGTCGGGAAGAGTAGTTGCTAATAAATAACTTTTAGATCTTAGAAATAAGTATTACCTGGTTGTCCATCTAATTCTTATTATCAAAATTTTCAACAGACGTTAGAACTAAGTCATTGCTTATTTATGACGTCTTTGTAATACTTATTAAATAAATAAATGAACTGCAAGTTACGTTTATTATCACGAAAACCACAATGTTGTTATTTTAAAGAAGCGTAAATGTTCTACACAAAGTTATTTGTAATAATAGTCAATATGTTTGTTTATAGTCTGTCTGTCATATGAATAAAAATTATATAATGAACTAACTGGTGCGTTGTATTTTGTTTTCGTTGTTGTTATGTTTTATTTGTCTTACTCCATGGCTCTATTGAAAAGCATAATCATATGTAGTGTTTAATCTAAAGTAATACTAGAGTATTAAAGAGGTTTCCATCCATCAGTAGTCTTACCAAAATTGATTAACCGTTTTGAATATGAGGCTGGATAAGTGGGCAAGTAAATTAAATTTATATTGTTATACATATAAGTAAAAATATTGCCGTTTCTCGAAATAAATTTAATAATATGTACTAGTTGACTAGTTTTTGTAACTAGCTAACTAGCCTTATACTGTGCACAAATGAGTTATTATGCATTTCTCTTCTTTTTCTAACTTAATATAACATTAACTGTGCTGGCGATTACGCGTTGTTTTGTTTCTAGCACATGATGCTAGTGATATTATAAGTTTATTGTAATCATTTCAATGTTTTAACAAGGTGGTGATTCCTTATTGAAACTTACCATAGAGTTTTTGTGTCATCTCCGAATCTATACTCCGTGGCGTTATTTCCCATCCACCTCATTTGTTCGCAATAGCATAACTATGTTATGTACAACACCACCAATATTACAAAAAGTAGAGCCAAATGACACAAAATATATGACTAAAATATGAAGTCTAAATAAATTCCAAAATCCCGGCACAAAACTCTTCCATGGCTTTGTCATTTATTATGTGTTGTGGTAAATCGAATTATAGTATAGTGAATTATCATAGAATGGACAGCATAGACTCCTTTTCTATAATAACACTTTAAAGATATAGTGAAAAAGAAGTAAAAAATGGCAATAAATACATTCATAAGTGAGTTTAACATTTTTTAATGAATAATAATACACGATACATGTGATGTCATGTGTCATTTTTATAGAACTCTAAATTAAACCATATATTAATGTATCTAATTTTACTTATTTCAATTTTTAACTTAGTACCTACTAATGTATTAGAATATAAGAAGTTTTTGTGGACTCTTGTTGTCTGATAAATAAATAAAATAATAATATATATTTTTTATATCAAAGGAGGCAAACGAACATGTGGGTCACCTGATGTTAAGTGACCATCATCGTCCATAGACATTAGCAACCCTGAGGGAGTCGCTAGTGCGTTGCTAGCCTGTGTGTGGGAGAAGAGGAAGTAGACAGGAAAGGGGGAGGGAAAGGGGGAGAGGAAGGGAAAGGGAAGTGGCGAGGTGGGTCTCCGGTCTCTATATAATCCACATATATTAAAACAGTACCGATAAAGCATTGAATACTTTGTTACTTCAGTAGTTCTCCGTTGTCGATATAAAAATTAGACCCCGTTACACTCTTGGCTTTATTACTTGCTATATACATGATCATTTCGGCAATTTCATCAGCTTCAGCCACTTTATTAAGAACAGTATCAGATTTACAATCATCCCAGTTAATATTAAAACCAGCATTCTGTATTAAATCCGTCCTTGTCCATCCTGGACTTACGCTGTTTACTCTCACACCATGACAACCTAATTCTAAGGCTGCGCTACGTGTGAAATGATCCATACCAGCTTTCGAAATGCAATACGCCATTAAAGATAAAGTAGGGTCTACAGAAACACCTAAATTACTCGATATATTTACGATATTACCTTTAGATTTAATCAGGTAAGGTCCAGATTCTTTTGTCATAATAACAGCTGACCGTAAATTAGTCTTCATTATCTCATCGTAGCTTTCCACAAACTTGTCTTCAAGAAGTTTTTTTTCTCTAATAATACCAGCGTTGTTGACTAAAATATCAATTTTTCCTAATGCTTCAATTGTTTTCTTAACAATTGACTTACAATTCTCTTCTTCAGTTATATCAGCTTTTATAACCAGTGGTGTTTCATTGACTTTTGCAATTTCTGCCGCAACTTTATCTAGTTTTCTTTCATTTCTACCAACTATAGCGACTTTAGCTCCTTGTTTAGCGAACAGTACAGCTGTGGCTGCTCCAATACCAGAACTACTGCCAGTTATTAATAAAACTTTATTTTTAAGAGTCATAGTGAATTCGGTTGTAATATTTTACTGCACTACGCTTTTAAACCGTTTGCAGGTTTATGTAGTCGTGTGTTTTATGACAGTCGATAACTGCATCACGAATGTATTCTAATCTTATCACTCAATAATATTTTTACGCTACAGTACTGAAGTATGATAAGTTTAAATAATTCACGGCGTAAATACTGTGAAAAAGGATGACGAGTTAGAACTATGGATAGAAAAATATCGGGGTGGAATATAACTTGATTTTGTTTTAGTCTTAGCATATAAAAATCCATTGTCATGGATTGTTCCGTACTTCTGTTACTTATGTACATTGTACTTATGTTATTATCTGTAATAATCTATATGTTAGCACAAACCTTTTTCGATATTACTTTCATTGATTAAAAGGAATGTGTATGCTCACTACTTTTCTTGAACGCACATTTAAAACGTTCGCAAGTGCTGCCCTCTAACACAACTGTGCACTTTTGAATCTAGCAACGAGAATAAATACCGTTCTGAGCGATCTGTGTTAACGAACAATTGCGAAACCGGTACATATATCTAATAAACAGTTACAATAAACCCAGTGTCAGTGCAAACAAGTGTCCTTGTGTTTCACAATCAGCGATCTAAGTCACAAATTAAGCCGGGGTACCCCTAAGAAGAGGATCTCCTAATGTAGGTGGTAGAGCCACGCTGATGCTATTACTGGTTTCAACATGACTGGGTCAGCTCGCTTGGGCTAGTACCACCCTCTCACAGAAAACCGACGTAAAGTAACAGTGCTTGCCTCACTTTCCCCATCTCCTCTTCCATTCCCCCCTTCACTAATACAGGCCGGCAACGCACCTGCGAATCCGGTGGTGTTGCGAGTGTCTATGAACGGTGGTGATCACTTAACATCAGGTGACCCACTTGTTCGTTTGCCTCCTATAATATAAAAAAAAGATTACTGTAATTAACTGCAAGATTCATCAGTCTCGACGGCGCTTAACGCTTTTAATTAGCTTGTTAACAGATAACTGTAGCACCGCCTGTTATAGATACCTCATAGATGGCGCCGCGCTTTAATTTTGGGACATAGTTTATCATAATTGTAATTCGACCTTATAATAATTGAGCCACAGCAAGGCTTTACTATATTACTATAAATTGCTTTTATATTATATTTGCTAAAGAAATTAATTTATCTCTCTAATTTACAGTTGTACATGATCTTTATGTATACATTTTAGGCGTATTAAATAATGACGGTATTTGTTCGGAACGCTGACATTGAATCTGGGGCACGACAGTGCCTCAGCCAAGTCTAGTAAAAGAGCCTCATGGCCGTCCCATCCATTTCTCGAAACAGTTCAGGCCATTTTCGATCTCCTATATCAACGTTGTAGATAAAACTAGAAGCCTGAATTTTCAGTAACCAAGAAGGAATTGTATAAACGTGATACATTTCAAATGTAATTAACTTTCTGTAGGTAGAGCCACGCTTAAGCTATTACTGGTTTCAACATGAATGGTTCAGCTCACCCGGGGTAGTACCACCCTTTTACATAAAACCGACGTGAAGTAATAGTGCTTGCATTGTTGCATTTCGTTCGGTCAGTGAGAGCCCCGGAGGCCTACCTCCCCTCCTCTCGCCCCTTCCTACTCCTCTCCCTTACCTTACCTTTTCGCTCAAACATAGGATGGCAACGCACTTGCGGCTCCACTGTTATTGGACGTGTCTATGGACGGCGGTGATCACTTAACATCAGAAGACCCGTTTGTTCTTTTGCCTCCTGACATAAAAAAATTGATCCAGTAGTTTAAGCATTATAACTAGTCAAAATAATTTTGTCACTGATCGATCAAACTTTAAGATACTTGTAGTAGCCATAGAAGCTTCAAATTTAGAATACAATTAGAGTTTAGTGTATAAGTTGAAGAAATAAGAAAAAAACGAGAAAGTCTTTTATACACAGATAAGCAAATCTTATATATCTTTGTTAATTAATTTAATTGAATTTGAAATTACCACTTAGATAAGATATATGCTGTCAACATTATGCCCAGGAAATGATTGTCAAGACCAACAATTATTTGTACAGTCGTTAACTTATTATTATGCTCTGTATGTAATCATAACTGGTAATTACAGACAACTCAGAAATTACAAGTCACATAAATAATCTGGAGATAACAAATTACTTCGTAAAATGAAAATATTTTTTAATGTCCAGAGAATATGTTAATATAATTAGGTATTTGATACTTTTTGTCTAAATACTATCGAAACTTACAAAATAATCGGGATCTTTATCAAAGAAATATATTAAAAAAAGAATATCATGAACTTTATTGACACTAGATGTGAACAACTAAATAATAATGAATTAATTGTAAACAATTTAAAATTCATAAAATCTTTTCATGGAAACACGTGGTTTTAAAAACGTCGTCATTGTTTCCCTCGTATGTGACGTCATTATGTTAAAACAATAACAGGATAATATATTTTAACTGTTTTTACACATTTATTGTCAAAAACGCATAGCATTAGTTGGATGTTATGATGAGTACAGCATTGTAAAATCACAATGCTGGTAAAGAACAATTTGTAGGTGGTAGAGCCACGCTGATGCTATAACTGGTTTCAGCATGAACGGGTCGGCTAGTCTGGAGTAGTATCAGCCTCTCATAGAAAAACGACGTGAAATAACAGTGCATTGTTGCGTTTCGTTCGGTCAGTGAGAACGCCGGAGGCACACCTCCCTTTCTCTCCCTTCTCTTTTTTCCTCTTCTCCCTCCCCCTTCCCCACCAACACAGGCTAGAAACTTGCAACGCCTCGTATTGCTGGTATCTATGGACGGTGGTGATCACTTAAACTCAGGTGACCACATGTTAATTTGCCTCCATGATATAAAAAACACGCGTTCGGGTTTGTTCGAGTGTTATCGTGAAATTATTCCGAGTAATAAATATTTGCGGTGTTATTACAAAAAAAAATTATACGTATTAAATACTTGCTTTAAAAAGGTTCCATATTAATATGAACCGTGCTCGCTGAATGTTCGCCATCTTGCTCTTTTGTCTCGCTTTGGTTAGGTTAGGTTAGACTTGCGAAAAAGGATAACGCGAACTTGCCTCGGGCGAGCACGGTGCATTTAACACGAAACCTTTTTAAAGCCAGTATTCAATACGTATTTAACTTTCTTGTAATAATACCGTAAGTCTTTGCTTTATTAAAATTACTTCAATCTATTAAAAGTTTTTTTTTCTCGAACTGACTACGCTATTGACCCAGTAAGGTCTTAACAGCTTCACCGGACTACAGAATACCTATCAAAAGTTATAGCAATTTGAACAAGCTCATTTATCAAAGATGGTTATAGGCTAAATATCATCATGCTAAGACCAATAGGAGCGGAACACCAATGAAGAACGATTAAAAATAGTTTTTTTTTCTCTTGAGAACTTCCGCTGCATGTTAGCGTTAGCCTAAAGTAACTATTCCATGCAAACGAAGTCGCGGTCAGAGGCTAGTTGAAAAAAAAAACCATTTGAAAGAATGGTATTATTTGCATCTGACGACAGCCATACGTTTGATGTAAAATGTGTCATTTGCTCGTAGTAGAATAAAAAAAGGTAAACGAAACATACGCAAGATAAGATACATAAATTTAAATATTATGTTATCGTTTGGATATGTCTAACTTATAACTTATGTTACTTTATCGCACAGTCTTGTACCGTACTGCATGTACAAATACTCTAATGTAGGCTATTTTAATCATATATGGAGTCCGCGATTATATATTACTAGCCTCTGCCCGCGACTACGTTCGCGTGGAATAGTTGCTTTAGGCTAACGTTAACACGCGACGGAAGTTCAAGAGGAAAACATCCCCATTATGAGACATCTTTCTTGGTGCTCCGCTTCTATTGGTCTTAGCGTGATGATGATATAGCCTATAACCATCCTCGATAAATGAGCTATATAACATTGAAAGAATTTTTTCAATTGGTCCAGTAGTTCCTGAGATTACCGCCTAAAACGTCACAAACTTTACCTCTTTATAATATCAATATAGATTAAATACATTCTATATTTCTTAATTCGTTGAAACCATTGCATGTAGATAGAAACAAGAAATATTAAATTTGTTATTGAACACAAGCTATGCCCGAGACTTTGTCCGAGTGGAGGATTATGTGAAAAAACAGTGATTAATAAGAGTCAGTCATCTGAATGTGTTAAGTCCATTTTCCTATTTACTTTTGTATAATACCTAAGCGGCGTCGTCATTAAAATTAAAATAACTTTTGATAGAGTGAATCGATTTTAATGAAACAAAGACTTAATGATACTCAAAGATATGTACTTCGTAATTAAAAGGATTTATAGTAAACGTAGTACTTTAGCAATGATGCGTGTATAAACAGACAGACAGACATTTTAAAAAATGACTAACATTTATTTTATTACTTATTCTTAGAGACACAAAAATCTAAAAAATACAGAGACATTAGATTTGCATGCTTATTATAGGTGTAGACAAATTTAAAGGATTTTAAATTCAAAACCTTAAAATGTCATAAGTATATTACATCAATAAAGTCAAACGACATTCATTACTTTAAAAAGAAAACAGGACAATAATATGGTTGAATATATAAAATATTTTAACTTCAATTATTGTTTTATTTTACTTATGAAGAACTATATCTTTATTTTAGGAGACTACCATTATCAACAACGTAATCAGAACCAGTTACACTCTTTGCTTTGTCACCAGCTAAATACAAAATAATATTCGCTATTTCTTCAGGTTCACAGATTTTACCGAGAGGCGAGGCTTTGGACAAATCTTCTATATAATGTCCTAACCCGGCGACTGCGAAGATGTCAGTAGCTACCAGTCCAGGGCTCACCGTGTTCACTCTGACTCCATGTGCTGCAAGTTCTAAAGCTATACACCTCGAGAAGTGATTAAGACCCGCTTTTGACGCTTTGTACGAAGTTATATGGGGAATATTGTTCTTTGTAGCAGCAACACTCGACACATTGACGATGTTCCCTTTGGTTTTCACAAGATACGGTGCTGCTAGGTTTGTTAACAAGACAATTGATCTTAAATTTGTATTCATTATTTCATCATATATCTTGATGAAATTATGATCATAAATGTCATCTTCTCTGAATATACCCGCATTATTAACAAGCACGTCGAGTTTACCAAATACGTCGATAGTTTGTTTGATAATAGATTTAGCTTCATCGTCTTTAGATACATCAGCTTTAATTACTAAAGGTTTCTTACCCAATTTAAAAAACTCAGCGTACACGTTTTTTAATTTTTCTTCATTTCTGCCAACGATAGCTACACTAGCACCTTCTTTAGCAAACGCAATAGCTGTAGCAGCTCCTATACCACCACTAGCACCAGTTACTAGAACCACTTTGTTAGTAAAACTCATTTTTAATATCTTGAATATGCCGTGATCTATAATATTTTTATATAATTTACATGTACTACGACGGCTAGCAGTTTCTTGCAAATGATGACTGAATAGTGTTTAGATTGATAAAGCCTTGGTTGTGTAGTGAGTAAATAATAATTACAGATTGTTGAAATTAAAACCAGTTATAATGTTAGTGTAAGTGGTTTCAAATTTACTAATACTTTATAAAATTTTGAATAAAATAGTTTACCATATCTATACTAATATTATAAACAGGTAAAGTTTGTGACGTTGTGATGTTGTGATGTTTTGGTGTTGTAGAGGGTAAACTCAGGAACTACTGGTTCGATTAGAATAATTCTTTCAATGTTATATAGCTCATTTATCGAGAATGGTTATAGGCTATATATCATCACGCTAAGATCAATAAGAGCGGAGCACAGATGGAAAATGTTTCAAAATCGGGATGTTTTTTCCTTTTCAGAACTGCTGCGTGTTAGTGTATCTATTCCACGCGAACGAAATCGTAGGCAGAGGCTAGTTATTAATAAAACCTGTAAAATGTTAACTATTGAATGTTTTTTTATTAAATCTATAAACGAAAATACTTCATTAATCAACATTTTCAACAGATTATGTTAATTTGTATGTTGCAAATACAGAATGTTCTTATAAGTTGTACTTTATGTTTGAAAATGTCAAAACAAATTTTATTTTACTCAATTTCTGATATTTTATACTTTCATTTCGATAGATTGATATTTCACATATTAAAATTTGTTTTGGTTTGTCAAATAAATATATGTTTATTTATTATTTCCCTTACAATTTATGTCGCTTAGGTTTTATTCATGTTATTTGCTTAGATTCTACACATAGTAAATTATAGTTAAAAGTGTTCATAACCACTTTCCTTCTGCATTATTTAAAACTTAAGTCTACGACGTAGCTAGTTGTTACATATGTTATATTTTTTTATATTAACCCCGGGATGTATCAACGATTTTTTCGGAATCCACATACATTTACTAATTTAAATTGGTAACAATATTGGCTGACGGTAAAGGTAATACATTGTCAGGAACCCTACATTGTGCGATGTCCTACATCGTGGGATAGCGTAGTGACTATATCCATAACTTCCTTGAGGAAGAGCTCTACGCCCTCGCAGTGGGTCCTTTACAGGCGGCTGATGATGATGATGAATTCCTCTTTGCTATTTTTTTTTTTTGGAAGAAAAAGAACTTTATCAATAGAGTGGTGAGTCATGTAGTTTTGTATTCCTAAGATGTATGAAAATAACTCTCTGTAAGATGTTTACTCATCTAAGTTATTGTTTAACATATCATTCAAGATAACGGTTATAAATAAATTAATAGCATAAAGTAGATATGAAGCTTTAGAGCATTGACGTAATACAAGACTTATTGGTTAAAATAATTAGCATTGATATTACAAAATGTGTTGTTCAAAGATAGAAAAGAAAAAATACAAAAAATATTTGAGATTCACTTTGTCGAAATGCAATTGTTTAGATTAGACTAGTTTTTAGATATGAAATTTATGTTTGAATTCGTGAGGCACACATGCCAAATACACATGTGTGTTTCACGAATTCTTATATGTATGATAACTAAGCTAGCTTAGTTTAGTAAAAACGCGGTGTTGCAGCCAAGACAACAGCCCAAGCCGAGATTTGGCCGCTTGGCACCCTTGAGCTTGTTGCCAAGGGGGATATCTTAAGCGCAGTAGTTCAGTGTTGTGAAGGCCAGAACTGATATTCAATAAAAATAAATACGTTTAAACTAATTATTATCATGTGTTTGTTGCAAAGGGTGTACTAATTTTATGTGACGAATAATTAATGTTACCTCTATGGCAGAAATCTTGTAAATATAAACGTATTTTGATCCGTTAGGTGTGTGATTCTTATAATAACCCATACATCGTTGTCTGCCATAACACAACCTCATTTATTATTTGAAAACATACTAGAAAATAATGGACTGGTGTTACATGAAGATTGACAAGCTTTCAATTACAGTGTAGGAGCTACGGCTCACTACTATAGAAATCTAGACTGACACGGACAGCGTAATAATACTCGGAGTGCGTAAGATAAACTGTTTATTTATATGACCATATATGGTATTTAGACAGACATGCGATATTTCATTTGTTTGAACGACATTCTTTTTTCAATGTTACAAAAGTATTTGCTAGTCTGCCAAAGAGGATGACATACTCGGTACCTACAACAGTATAATATAATGATTGTAATGATCTATAATATAATTCTGGAGCCTTATAGACAATGTTTAATATAAATCAGATTGATGAGTTATAAATGAATGCAGTTTAATAATTACAGTTGGCACATCCAATTATTTTATTTTGGGAAAGTTTATATTCATTGTATTATCACTCGCCAAGAGACAGCAGTAAATTAACTGGTATACATAATTACTGGGATACATATAATAATTTCAATCTTAATTACCTTCTTAATATATTTATTAGAATTTATATTATTATACTAACTGACCTAGCTACGCTTCGTTGTGGTCAAATTATACCATGTGGCATTCAAATTATGATTAAACATTTGGTATTATGTTGTACTGAATCTGCCCAAAAACTTGATACTGAAAATTAAAGTTACGTAGTAACTAATTTCACAGAACACACGGGCTATAAAATAAACAAGAGTTAAAAAAGAAATTCAAAATTAACACGTGCTGCCATCTATGAGATCTATCTATGCCATCTATAACAGTCAGTCCTACAGTTTTCTGTCAACAAACTTATTTAAAACACCATCTGTTCGGTACTGATGGAACCTAAAATTAATAATAATAATCAACATTGACAATCATTTATTTCGTAATTAAAAATATTGCAACCATCAATCGAAGTATAAACTACCCTACCACTGAAATTGGACCTAATTATGCATCATATTTCATGAAGATCGATTGAGTAGTTTCGGAGTTTATCGTGGATAAACATTATGACACTGAATGTTTATATATTTAGATATTTTATTTTATTAGCAATGTGGTAGGGATTTTTGGAAATCCGCTTGTCTTATGATAACCCTCTAGTTGAAAATCTGTCGTCAAGTACATATGGGTGTGTTTCAGTAATTATACTTGAGTTAGAGCTACTCTTAAACAATTCTATAGTTGAAGCATCAGCGAGTTTCCATTGAAATGACGTTATGCATCTCTAATATACCTAATATGTATGAAATATACGAATAAGTTTATTAAGTGAATTTTCGCTGCTGTGACCTTAAGCCAGACAATGTTAAACACAAATATATGTTAATGTAAGCGGAAATTCATTTACTGAATTTATAATTGTCTGTGTATTTACAAAAACACGTTAAGTCTAGAAGTAGTAGCTCTCAATTGCAGCTACAAGATATCAGCCTTACACGCTTAACGACAAATTTTACGACCTAACCTAATGACTGGCTAAGAACAAATCCTGTCATTATAAGTTTGGTCTTTGGTTGAATTTTTTAAATTTATCTGCGCTATAAATTAAGACCACTAAAACTGGAAACTCGCTGCCACCATCAATAGTCAACAGACCTTGTTCCAACTGTTTTCTTTTTTCACCATAGAGATCTCGTCAAGTTTAAAAGTTTTACTAGATATAACGAGAATAACGCTATTTATTCCATTCTCCAAGATACATTTATTTGAAATTCTTTTCTAGATTTGCTAAAAAAATCTATAACTTCTATCTAGGTGTTTTTGGCGGGATCTCAGTCTGTCATGTAGTGGATTTTATATTTTATTCATAATCTTGTGTTATTAGACTCTATATTTTGTAAATTTGGTGGTGTTTTGCGTAATATAGTTAGTTTATCGTGCATAAGTGAAGTGAATGGAAAATAATACCACGGAGCATGAAATTCTGGGATGCCACAAAAACTCCCTGGAAGGTTCTAACAAGGGATCCACCATCTTGTTAGAATATTGACTGACACGACGCTTATTATTGAAATGATTGCACGATGCTTGTAATATTATTGACTACGTGACAATGGCAGTAATAATCTAAATGATTGATTGCCAAAAATAAAGATAAAAAAAAACTTCTATCTAAATCTTGTTGGTATATTATACTATCTTTCTATGATTAAAATATGGACTCACATTTGTGTAAAAACCGCTTCCAACGATTCTTGTCGCTTCCTGTTACCAGTGTAGTGTCATCAGCCCACAATCTCATTGGACTACCAGCTTTTCTTTTTCCTTTAGACCTTTCCATGTTACAGTTTCTTTAATGTACATGCATGAGAGCATCAGTTACTTTGTTTATTTTTTGTTTTTACTAGAAGCGTCCCAGAATGTTCATTAAATTGGCAATTTGTAAAGTGTTTTTTAACAAAAAGTAACAATAGATAATAAAATGTACATCTTACATACCTTCTTAAAACAGACTGTGCTAATTACGAATATATGTTAATAAAATTAGTATTATAGTTCCAGAGTTTATAATTATCTTTATATATAAAAATCTGGTGTCACGATGTTTGTTCATGCTAATCACGCTCAAGTTTTTTTTGTATTTTTCTTACTAGATCCAACTTGAGAGATGGATAAGCGAATGACTTTTAATATTCTTATAGAAAACTATCTAAACCCGTGACTCGGTCCGCGTGGAACCTAATATAGAACAGTGACTAATAAAATCATCTAAATGTACTAAGTCCATTTACTTATCTACTTTTCTCTTGTACTTAAGTCGCGTCTTCATTAAAATAGCAATAACTTTTGACAGAATGAACCGATTTTAATGAAACCGGGAGTAAATGTTACTCAAGGATATGCTTTATGGTTTTCTTGAGGTTATTATGAACGCGGTACTTTAGCAACATATAAACATACAGACAGACATACAAAGAAACAAACGGACAGACATTTCTAAATATGATTGAAATGTATTTTATCACTTATTTCGAGAAAAAATCTTAAATCTAAAGAGTACAGAAACGTCAGATTTATAAATTATTATATGTTAAGAAGATTTAAGATTTTTTTTCAAGAAAAAGAAGAAAGTTTTAATTCACTTATTACATTTTTTTTATTAGATATAAAAAAGAATTATAAACAATTCAAACATTACAAATAACATACATACAAACAAGGATGGATTTCATTTAATTTAGTACCATTATTGTAAATTAGATAATTATATGAACTGCGGTAGTTAATGATTGTGTACTAACTAATAACGCTTACCGCCGGAAACATTTAAAAAAATAATATGTTCTGCAAACAAGGTGATATTAAAATATAAGAAACTTAATCCATATATATATAAAAGTAATCTTTATGGTTAAAATTCTTCTGTCCGTATTTATATGCCTGAACTCTTAAACGGCTGGACAGATTTTGTTGTAATATCTTAGTATTCAGGTCGATTCAAGAATGGTTTAGATTCATAATTGGACCCGGTAGATGGCGCTACGGTTGACTTTTAGAATTGTTTCTATTATCAAGGCAGAACAACGTTCGTTGGGCCCGCTAATGATTACATATCTGTTCGCAACAAGCTCAAAAACTACGGAATGGATTTTCAAGCGGTTTTCACCGGTGGACAAAGTGATTCATGAGGAAGGTTTTGGTATATAATTTGCCAAGGATTTCTTTATAATCAGGGCAGGACAACGTCTGCCGAACCCACTAGTATAATATAAGACTAGATAATACAGTATTGTAAGTAATGATTTCACAGAAAACCGACGTGAAATAACAGTGCTTGCATTGTTGTGTTTCGTTTGGTCAGTGAGAGTGCCGGAGGCCACCTCCCTTTCCCTTTCCTTCCCCTCCCTCTCTCCCATATACAGGCTGGCAACATACTTGCGACTTCCCTAATGTCGCCAGTGTCTATGGACGGTGGTGATCACTTAACATCACGTGACCCACCAGTTCGTTTGCTTCCTTTGATATGAAAAAAGTAATATCATAGTCATTTTAAAATTGTCGACTTTTTTTTAAATTTTTTCTCGAACTGACTACGCTATTGACCTAGCAAGGTCTTAACAGCTTCACTGGACTACATAATTAACGACGAGAACACTTGTTCTTGAGATAGCACATCTGTTATTATTTGAACATCTGCTTCATTCATTTCCCAGATTTAGTATGAAGAGACCAGGGTATACAATGCTTTGTAACAATATTTACATATATCCCTTTTATCTTTTCGGCTTGATGAAGAATCTACTTAAGTGTTTAATCATTTTGTAAAGAATGTGACTGTTCATATCAAGGCACTGACTTTGAATATACTACGATTCTTGCGCTCAAATCATAACCGAGGAATCAATGTGATATATCGAATAATGCTCATGCAACGCGTCAAGGTAAAGAAAGTATCAAATTGCTATCACCTCTCTCCCATTGTATTGCTAATTCCAAATATTTGACAAAGAAGAAAATTGAACAAAAAAAAAAAAATGAAGACGTTTCATCTTGCAAGAGATATAAGTATTGCAATATTTATTGTAAACACATCTAAAGTCGAAAGTGATTATATATTTTTCTTTATCATATATATCTAATTAGCTATTGCTAGTAGCTGTTATAGAATTAACTAGCTGACACGTGTCCACTTCCTTGGGCGGTAAACATATTTATGTATTATTTTTTTCTCGAACTGACTACGCTATTGACCTAGTAAGGTCTTAACAGCTTCACCAGACTACACATCCTTATGTGATTCGGTTAGTACTGAGTGCTATGTATTTTGGTATGGATTCATAATTGTTGTTAATAATAAGACAAATAACATCACTTCACGATTTTTTTTGTTATAAATAAAACTACGTTTAGTGACTTAAATGTAAAAGTGAGATATATCCTGTAGCTGTTTTGTAGGCATTATCAAGCTCTACAACTTTTCTCTAAAACTCAATCATCGTTCATCTCGTTAGACCGTTTTTTCTCCGACTTACTTTGCAAATCCGACTACCACAACAAAGTCTTTTCATTTTTTAGATTACTATATGTCCTTATACCTTTAAAGAGCAATTGTTGTGTATTTTTATATTGTTATATATTCAGGATCTCAGAAATCGCGACAGCTATTTCCGTGAAACTTAATATGTAGGTGGTTTTGGGAACGATAAATCGATCTAGCTATCTGATTCATAGAAAACTTTTATCTGAGTTTTCAGGTAATTAAAAAATATAGCTAGATTATAAAGTTAAATTTCGCCGCTACTGTCAAAACAAAAATAGCTCAGATGGAAATCGGCTGCTTGAATCCGTTTAACCCCAGTTCGAAACCGAGTGACAGCAAAAGAGATACTTTTTAAAATGAAAAATGCTAATTTTGTGAGACAAGCCTAACAGTTTATTTTAAATTAAAAATGTTTTTTAAAGAACCGAGCCGGGCTCGGTCATCCAGGTCCTAGCCTATGACACCCACACTTTTTGTAGGTGGCAGAGCCACGCTGATGCTATAACTGGTTTCAGAATGAATGGGTCAGCTCGTTCGGTGTAGTACCATCCTCTCACAGGAAATCGATATGAAGTAACATTGCTTGCATTGTTGCGTTTCGTTCGGTCAGTCAGAGCGCCGGAGGCCCACCTCCCTTCCCTCTTTTCCCGATCCCCTCCCCCCTTTCCCACCAACACAGGCTGGTAACGCACTTGCGACTCCTCTAGTATTGCTGGTGTCTATGGACGGTGGTGGTCACTTGCCATCAAGTGACCAATCTATTCCTTTCTCTCCTGTGATACAAAGAAAAAACATATAACGTGGCTTTCGATTGGTAAAAGAATTTTCAAAATCGGTTTAATAAATCTAGACATTATCCGCTACAGCCCTATAGATATAGTTTTTACCCAATTTGAAACGGTACTTATTTTCAGGATGAACGGTGCCCTGTATCCTTTTATTTACTCGTGACAAAGTTTATGCAAAATTTGATGATGATTGGTTGAGTATAAGAGCACAAGAAATCTATTTTCGCATTAATAATATTAGTAAGAATGGTTTTCTTTGTCTGTCTGTCTGTCTGTCTTATAGCTATAAAATACTAACATTATTACATGATTTTTTTATATCATAGATATATTCTCTGGCCAGGTTTAGACAAATGTTTTGTAACATTATTCAATACATAGAATAAGTTTTAAAAGTTAAAAGAAAACTAAGCCAACAGAAAATATCTACCAGTACATTTTGATGTAACACTTACAATAAACATTAGGCCTAGACCTAGGTAAAGTCTAGACTTTTATTATAATACAGTGTGAGAATACACAATTGTTTAGAATTATTATTACTAAATTCCATCCAGTCCCATATTATACAAAATACAATTTGTTCGAATTTCTCAGGCAATTAATATAATGTAGTAACAAATCTTCTAACTAATATTTAGTTACATATTAGTGGGCGCGCAAAATATCGTTTTTATTAAAATGTGTGTATCTAATACCTTTAAACGAGCAATTCTTGTATATTTTTATATTTGTATATATTCAGGATCTCTGAAACGGCGTCATCTATTTCCGTTAAACTTAGTCTGTAGGTAGTTTGGGCGCCAAAAAATCAATCTAGCTAAATTTCATTCCTAGAAATCTTTTTTAAACTGATATTTCAGGCAATGAAAAAATATAGCTAGAATATGAAGGAAAAATTCGCCGGCGCTGTCAAAACAAAAATAGCTTAGATGGAAAGGTTGCCTCGAAAAATTGTGTAACCACAGTTCGAAGCCGAGTGTTTTTTTTTTGGAAAAAATGATAATTTTGTAAGGCAAACCTAATAATTTATTTTAATTTAAAAATGGTTTTTAAAGAACCGAGCTAGGCTCGGTAGCCCAGGTACTGTTGTTTAAAATTCAAACCGTAGTGTGAGTAATGCATATTTTAATTAATATAATGTATTTTATATGAAATAGATAGCTTTCTGCACTTCTCCGCCACATAAACGTTAACTATGCCAAATTTCAAGTTCACCCATTCACGGTAAATCAGTTAAAAAGGGATACAAAATTTTTGCATCACGTATTAATATATAGATAATAAATCGTATTATGTTTTAAATGTTTTATTTAAAAAAAAAACAACTTTATAGCTACCGCAGTGAAACTGACTTCAGCTCGTTGGTAAGAACAGAATTAAATCAAACCAGTTATTGCCAAAATTGTCATTAAATTAAAAAGAAATTAATTTCAAATAAACATTTTATTCTTTCATCAAACATATAGGGAAGTATTAATGTTATAACACTAAAAAAAAATTACGTCAGAACAAAACCATTATCACAGAGGTAATCAGATCCAGTTATGCTCTTTGCTTTATCACTAGCTAAATACAAAATAATATCCGCGATTTCTTCAGGTTCACTAATCTTATGAAGCGGCAGAATTTTCTTCAAATCTTCCAAATGATTTTCCATACCTTCGATGTTAAAAATTTCAGTAGCTACCGGTCCAGGGCTAACAGTGTTCACTCTGACCCCGTGTGCAGCAAGTTCTAGCGCTACACACCTCGTAAAATGATTAAGACTTGCTTTTGACGTTTTGTAGGAAACTGCTTGAGTAGGATGGGCAGTTATAGCAGCCACACTTGACACGTTAACAATATTCCCTTTGGTTTTCACAAGGTACGGTACCGCTAAATTTGTTAACATGGCAACTGCTTTTAAATTTGTATTCATCACTTCATCAAAAACGCCCATGAACGTGCCATGAAAAATGTTATCTTGTCTTAATATACCGGCATTATTTACAAGCACGTCGAGTTTACCAAAAGCATTTATAGTTTGGTTGATAATAGATTCAGCGTCATGGTCTTTTGTTACATCAGCTTTGATGATTAAAGGTGTCTTACCCAATTTATCAAATTCATCTTTGACGTTTCTTAATTTTTCTTCGTTTCTGCCAACTATAACTACACTAGCACCTTCTTTAGCAAACATAATAGCTGTAACAGCTCCTATACCACCACTGGCACCAGTTATTAGAACAACTTTGTTAGTAAAACTCATTATTATATTCGATATGTGATTTGCATGTACCGCAACCGCCGCGAGCGTATTGATAATGATTATTTTAGGTATATAATACAAGTGACCTTGGTTGTATAACCAGACGAGTAAAAAAAACATCCAGAAAGTAATTTTATTTTACAAGATGAAAAAATTAATTTCTATTAATTAAGTCTTCGCATTTAAATAAGACACATAAAAACTTGTTAAACTTGAACAGAGTGCAAAAGTCTCAGAAAAATAATTTATAAGCTAAAAGTACTAACTAGCTAAATTATAAGAGTAAAAAAGGAAATTGTGTAGGTGTATAGCATGAATGGGTCGGCTTGCAAGGGGTAGTACCACCCGACCCACAGAAAACTTACGTGAAGTAACAGCTTGCATTATTGCGTTTTGTTCGGTCAGTGAGAGCGCTGGAACATCATCTCCCCTCCTCCTTCGTCTCACATTCCTTATTTGCTTCTCGCCCAAATACAAGCTGGCAATGTGATACCCCTGGTGTTACAAGTGTCTATGGACGGTAGTGATCACTTAACATCGGGTGACCTACCTGTCCGTTTGCCAGCTATAATATAAAAAAAGGAAAGAAGCAAGACTCCTTGAACTGGTTTCCTCTTAACTATATATAAATTATATACTACTGTTATATGTCAAATGTATGATGATACGTCTCTTTAAATATTTTTACTCATTTAAATCTGGCGATAATAGTAATATTTATACGTATAACAAGAATATATATCGAATATGTATGTACGTTTTAGATTTCTATAAAAAAGTTGATTTAGGTTTCTCGGATTACCACCAGGCTCCTCTCCCGCGGCCGATGAACACGGCGGCGATGTGTCGGAGACGATCTAAGGCCGCCGTAAAGGGCCTGCGGGCGACGTGACGCGGGCACGTCCGTCGTCCAGCATAATAGCAGGCCCACGTGGTAGGGGGGCATTGTGCCGTGCGACTCCCACAGTTCGTCGGGGGGGTTCAACACCCGCCTTTCCCTGAGGGTTCTTCCACCTTGATCCCTCAGGCCGCAGAAGGGGCCCCTTATGAGGGGCCGACACCTGCCGTCTGAGCAGAAGTAGTGCTGTAGGTAGTTCCTGCTCCCCGGCCAACAGGTGTAAGGAGGCACCAAAAAAAAAAGGTCTCTCGGATTAAGTAATAAAATATATTTCAATCATTTTTAGAAATGTCTATCTGCCTATCTGTCTCAGTTTTAATACGCTTTATTATTGAAGTACTGCAGTATAGTATGTATTCATTTGAAACATAACTAAGGTATTAGAATCAAACCAAATTCTTAAAATAATAATTCGAAGTATTCGAACCTAGATACACACAAATCATTTCATTTTTATTTATATTCTCCGCCGTAATGTCTTACAATATTAAACCAATGAATATAGTTAAAAAAAAAAAACTAAAAAACATGCTTTTTATAGAAAACCAAACTAAAAAATAGGAAATAAAATCCAATAAATTTAATAAATAGTGTGTAATTTTTTTAATAAATACAAATTAATGATAGTGTAAATAACAGAAAAATATTGTAAAAGAGTCCGTTTAATGTGGGTCAAAATCGTGTCCAAAGGAGTCGTCTACAAAGAAACAAACATGTAATTACAAGCGTTTAATAAAACGATAAATACAGTGTCATCTTGGAATTGTTGCGATATTTTTATAATTTCTAATTACAAGCACGTAAAAATTAGATAATTTGGGTTAATTATGTTTCATTTTCATTAATGAACAATGTATGTATGCAATTATGATATACATATATGGACCATGTTTTTCATATATAAGCTAGAAGGTCCGGCGAAAGTTGCCTCGCCCCAATAATAAGGAAACCCTTGACAAATTATACACATAAACGTTCCTCGTGATTTACTTTATCAACTCGTGAAAACTACATGAAAATCCGTTCAGTCATTTTTAAGTTTATTGCGAACAGACAGACAAACATACGTGGTAGAGGATTTTGTTTTATAATATGTAGTCATGTATATATATAGTATATCTTATCTATTAATAGAGTTTATACATTATTATCATAATAATAATAATAAACTTTTAGATAAATAACACATGATAAAGAATACATAAGTACATAAAGAAAACACAGTCAATAATTTAATAGATAAAAAAAAAACTAATTCATTTATTTCATTGAAATATTTACGAACAATATAAGTTTCATTTTAATAGCATCCCGTTGTCAATTACGTAGTTTGATCCGGTTATACTTCTAGCCTTTTCACTCGCCACAAATAGAACCAAATCAGCTACTTCCTCTGACTGTGAAACTTTGTTTAGCGCAGTAAATCTCTTCATTTTGTCTATGACACCCGGTACTCCGAGTATATCGAAAATATCAGTTTCCACGGGCCCTGGACTGATCGAGTTAACTCTTACACCGGCTGATGCAAGTTCCAGTGCTATACATCGAGTGAAATGATTTAGTGCTGCTTTAGACACTTCGTAGGGTGAAAGGTTTAGAATTGATACATAACTTCCAGAAATACTGGATATATTGATAATATTCCCTTTCGTTTCTACTAGATATGGTGCAGCTAAATTAGTTATAAGAGCTACAGCTCTCATATTCGTGTTCATAATATCGTCGAACTTTTCCATATATGTTGGATCAACTATTTTGCAATTTCTAAGAATTCCTGCGTTATTAACGAGTACATCCAGTTTACCGTAGACCTCAATAGTCTGTTTGACTATGTTCTTTACTTCATTGTCTTTACTAACATCTGCTTTAATCACAAGAGGCTTCATTCCGATCTTAGCGAATTCATCTGCTACGTTGTTAAGCTTCTCTTGGTTTCTACCGACGATAGTAACGTTAGCACCTTCTTTAGCGAATGCGATGGCTATAGCTGCACCTATACCCCCACTAGCACCAGTAACGAGCACCACTTTGTTTGTAAAACTCATTCTGTAAAAATGTCCTATTCATTACTAATACCAACATAAACTGAGGATTTTTTATTTGCAACATATTTCGATATAACAAATGATATAGATAGATATCGCGACTGATGGTGATAAAAAAGTAATTACGAACCTGTGGTTTGAGATAATTGTTATCATAAGTAATATCATAATATTATTATACATAACATCCTTACCAAGTTTTATTACTGTTTCCCAAAGAATTGTCATAATTTAAACATTTAGTGTTCTGACAAAACCGAAAATTTTAATTTTATTCTAATAGTGTCCAAACATATTCAGTGAATCTATTGACTTTCAACTAAATGAAAAATATTCATGCAATTTAAATTCATTTCCATACCAATACTTGTTTACGCCATCAATCATATTCTTCATTTATACACAAATATGTGCTTATAGAAAACAGTGATCAGATTTTTTTAAAGTTTTATTATTATCCAAATTTTGCCAAAGAGTGTAAAACATTCCAGATTTGTAAATGTGCAATATGATGAACATAGGTTTTTTGACTAGGGCTTTGACTCATTGGTGATATTTTTTCTATTCTTGCAGGTTTCAGCGTTTAACCATAATCTCATCTGATCATTAGTAATGATGTGGTATAAGATACAGTGGACTGGCTCTCAATGTAATCTGCCGGAATACACCAACAGATGTTTGCTGACAGATATTCAACTTGAGAATAATAGTTAGCCAAGCGGACATAGAAAAAAGCCTAAAAACAAACATTTCCTAAATATTTTTTTAATGATAACAATAAATTTTGCCAAACGCTTTAACTATCTAATATTTACCAGATTAGGCTCCCCTCGGCAGCGGTTCAAGACTAGGTCCGTTCCCTCGGCGTGGAGCCCTTGAGTACGCTGCTCACGCGATACAGTGACACAAAACCGTACATCACTGCTATAACATCACACACATCACCTATATACACGCTCACACGCTGTTTTTCCTTTTCAGAGAAATAAACGACAAAGAGTTCTACACTTATTTTTCCCTATCCTATCCTATATAGTTTAGAGAAATTTTCCCGACACAAAAAACATATAGGAGTTGTTGAGACATGCATACTTGGTACGCATGCATGTTTCAATAACTCATATACGTATATCTAGGTAGCTTAGCTTAGGTTAGATCAGATAGGTTGCGATTTTTGCACAAACAGGCCGAGCACCCTTGAGTTAGTCGCCCAAACATCCCAAATCAGCTGAGTGCCTTTAGCGCTCGCCTTATTAGTCCGGTGAAGCTGTAAAGATCTTTCCAAGTGAACAGCATTTTCATTTCGAAAAAATAAAAAGCGTTAAAAAAAGATATAATAAAAGTGGATTGACAAACCGAAAAAAAAAATGACTTATTTTCGCCTACTTCACATATAAATGAATCTATATTTGAAATTTACATACACTCGGTATTTGTGGTAACGAAATAATGAATCTTGATGCTATCATCATATTATCATAATATTTTACAATACAAAATCCCGTTTAAAAACTATTTACGCATTTTAAATTTACCTTGAGACATAAAATAAGTTATCACATAATAAGATTTTTGCAGCTTTTTATCTTTTAGAATCTATTAAATTTAATCATCGTCTTACATACGTAAAGTATTGTTTTTATTTAATCTGACTTACTATGTTCATCACTACATATTCCTTATCTCATCTATTAAATAAAATAACTTGAATCTTATTTGAGATAGACTAAAATACCCACAAAAAACAAATAAATACTTCTCGAGTAATAAAGTTTTCAAGTAGACAAATATGCTGATCTCTATTTAAATATGAAACGAAGATACATACACGATAATAGCTGATAAGAACAAGTAAGGTAAATATCACAAGACATTAGCAGTGAAAAGGCAGAAATGAGTAGTCGATGTATATAGCAGCCATAAACAATTGCATAATATACAAATATTGTTTATTGAGGTCCTTTTATCAAATACCGGTGGGAACTGCAACATGAAAATTAACGATTCTGCGTAGAATGTTCGATACAAAATATCCAAGAATAATGTATTTTTATTTAGACTTAATGCTTATTCAATAAATCATGCCAAAATTTTAAGTACTTCTGCTAAAGTTGGGATACTACGTTTCATGACCTTAAAAGTTTGTTATGAGTATTAAGTGTATACAATGATGACCATAAAGCATACTTTGAATTTTAAGCATAGCCATAGATTTACTCTTCTATACAGATTATTTTATGTCCCCAGTATTTCTGCTAAGTATGCTGCGCAAGGATGTATGAATTCCAAGTAACCTATAATCTTCTTTACTTTGTAGCTACCGAGTATATCATCCTCTTTAGTAGACTAGCAGAAACTTTTGTAATATTGTAAATAGAATGTCGTTCAAACAATTGAACAAATAAATGAAATATCGCGTGTCTGTATAAATACCATACAAATAAACAATCACTCTTACGAACTCCGGGTATTATTAAGCTGTCCGTGTCAGTCTAGATTTCTATAGTAGTGAACCGTAGCTCTTACAACTTTAAGTTTACAACTGTCTATGTGACTGAACTCCTAAACGACTGGATAGATTTCGATGAAAATTTTTGTGTGTTCAGGAGGATTCAAAAATGGCTTAGGTTCACAATTGGACCCGGTAGGTGGCCTTGCGGTTGGCTTTTATGTTTTTTTTTTTTTATCAAGGTAGGATAATGTCCACCAGCCTCGTTAGTAATTGAAGTACTTGTTATTTAAAGCTATCAATTTGGTTAACTAGGAACTGTATAAATATTATATTTGTAGTCCGAAAAGATTTTGTTTCGAGCTTTGATTGATTAAAAACAGCTGTTTTATGAAACGGCAGATCATTGAAGAGGTAAATTGTTGTCGTTATGACGGTAAAAATAATATATTTGAATTATTCTCATTTTGATTGTATTATATGGTGTAGAACTTTGCTAAAATATTTAGAGTTATTTATTATGATGTAAATTGTTTACATACATAATTAAATATTTTGGAGGTAAACACTGATAACATAATATCTATCCATTCTTTGAAAAACATTTTAAATACGTTATTATCATGAAGATTGTTCATTCCAGGATTATTTTAATTGTAAATAGAAATAGCATTATATCAAATTATTTCCAATATTGCATGAACTATAATCATATATACAATATTCAATGTCACAAAAAATAATTTACGCCGCATAACTCTTTGCTTTATTTCAACAACAAATATTAGTATTAATGTAAACACATGTTATTTCACTTTTTAAATAACGTATTTTTACTTCAGTAGCAGACCATTATCATTGACATAATCAGACCCTGTTATGCTTTTTGCCTTATCGCTAGCTAAAAACAAGATAATATCTGCAATTTCTTCTGGTTCACCAATTTTGCCAAGAGGCGTTATTTTCTTCAAATTTTCTGAATAAGCTACCATATTAGCCGAGTCAAAAATGTCGGTGGCTACCGGTCCAGGGCTAACGGTATTCACCCTGACCCCGTGTGCTGCAAGTTCTAGAGCTATACACCTCGAGAAATGATTAAGAGCTGCTTTTGATGTTTTATAGGAAGCTATATTAACAGCACCGATCCTTGTAGCAGCAACGCTTGATACGTTAACAATGTTCCCTTTTGTCTTCACGAGGTGCGGTACCGCCAGATTAGTTAAGAAGGCCACTGATCTCAGATTTGTGTTCATCACCTCATCAAAAACTTCCATGAAGCTGGTCTCAAAAATATTATCTTGTCTCAGTATGCCTGCGTTATTAACAAGCACGTCGAGTCTTCCAAACGCATCAACAGTTTGGTTGATAATAGATTGACCGTCATTGTCGTTTGTTACATCAGCTTTGATTATTAACGGTGTCTTACCCAGTTTATCAAATTTATCTTTGACGTTCCTTAGTTTTTCTTCATTTCTGCCGACAATGGCTACACTAGCACCTTCTTTTGCAAACATAATAGCAGTTACAGCTCCTATACCACCACTGGCACCAGTTACTAGAACCACTTTGTTAGTAAAACTCATTTTTAATATATTAAGTACGTTCAGAAGTATTCTTTTAAATTTATATACGGTTTAGACGTATTGCAATATCTAGCAGTATATCGTAAATGACGATCATACGGTACGTCTGTTGATATAACCTTGACTGTTTAAATAGATGATTAAAAATAAGTTCAGAGCGCCGAATTCTTACAATGTTAAAATGTAAAATTGTAACAATGTAAAATTAAAAAAAATCCATTATAATAGTTTTAATTTCTATTTTAGATAACCTTTAAATTCGGTATCAAAATATGGACCACATGATGAAACATATTTTGTAGTGAAAACTTCTTTCGATGTGCCAATCGGTATTTTTGGCAGGAGACAATTTTTTTAATTTCGCACCACGACATGCTACGTCAGCACGACTAGCCGTATTGCGCTTGCGGGGCTTGCGTCGGACTAGCGACGCGTAGTACAAGGTCCTATGTAATATTGATATTTTGCAGCTCATTATAAGTTTAGTTGATTAATAGACTTTATAAAAATGTATATCATTATTGCTCCTATTGCCAATAGATATGAAATTCACATTAATGTTAATAATTTCAATTTACAAATTCTAAAATTATATATTGTCATTCACACTATAGTTAATATAAAATTGGAAGGAGAATTCATTTATTCCATTGTTCTGAGTGTCCACTTTTGTTCGCAGTCCTTATGACTGCGTCGAGTTTTTTTATTAGTGTTACAATTGTTATTTAAAGCGACTAACACTATTGTCCTAATTTGCCTTCATAGCTTTGTCGTACTAATATTACATCATTAGCAATCCGTCTTCGCATAGATACAAACACTAATTGGACGTCATAACTTGATTCATTTACATATATTTTCTGGCACTTTGATATTTATAATTTATCAAAGCCAAATAAATAACTTGAATATCATTATAGAAACGAGTTGTTTTTTTGTTGAGCGTAATTCTAAATCTGCGAAATCTTTTAAAATGTTAATTCAAATGGTATGTTGTAAGAGGTAATTTTATCTACATTAAATTTCCACAACCAGAGCGTTCACAGAAGAAACTTTGTAGATGTTGACCAGTTTTTTAAGCACTCTCTTTATACAATCCTCATCGATTACCGAGTCATAACGTAATATTTATTTACGATGTGTCAGACAAATCAGGAGTCCTTTCTGTAAGAATTTTTACTCACCTGATACTACTGGCGACTTATCTTGGATGATATATTTGTAACGTGATATGCGAATTACTTTTTAGTGATAGTCAATGATGATATTTTAAATTGACTATAAAAGTTACTTGCATAATTTGGAAATGATTGTGACCAATAATTTACCGTGATAACACCGTTTGTCTAGTCATCATGGAAGTTATAGAACTAAAGGTTTTTCATGGAGAGGGTTTGTATGTTGAACATTAGTAATCATTAATGAAATACGTTTTCTCTTCCAGGGAAGTAGTAGGAAGAGACATTATCATCATCAATCTTTAGAGATACTGCAGAGCCATAAACCTCGAAGGAAGGTGTTGGCATAATTACCGTACCAGCCGACGACGTGTTGGCTATTGCAAAGTCTGAGAAATCTACAGTTCTATATTTTTCCACATATAGTGATACTACAAGGACATTTCTCAGGTTCAGGTTACCTCATGATGTTTTCCTTTACCGTCAGCTGATAGTGTAACCAATTGAAATTAGTAGATTTACGTGAATTCCGATAAATTCGTTGGTATATGCCGGGGTTGCAACCTAAGGACATCGCAATGATATTCCCCCGGTCACAGCACTTGATCACCACAACTTATTAATGGAGGTGATTCGAAGAAAATGTGACGTTCGCAGTTAATCAAAGTTGGATACTCATGCTGTTAACCAAATGTGTGTTAGTTCTTACAACGCGGGGTTCTCTTTTTCTATTTTTGATGCCTGTTACGTGTCACTTAATATATACATTATGAAAGCATTTTAATTTTATCATTTCTAAACATTTATGTGGTAGCATACTGCAGTGTGATAAAATTAAGCAATTCACGTCGCAACGACTGATTGAAAGAATCGTTAGTTAGAAGCATTCTCACCAAATTTTAAGAGAGAGAGAGAGACGTTATAATTTCTCGTGTTCTACTTACTTAACATTATGGTTTAATATTTAGTATTAACAAAAGGGTTCAATTTCTATTTGGTCTTTATATTACAGGAAAGTGCACAAACAATTAAATAACTTTTTTTAGACCAGTAATTTTTTTTTCTCTTCCTTTATATTGATGAATACTTCATCTACTTGCGACAGTTTCAAATAGTGCTTGTGTTGTCAACACTAAATTACTAAACTATTACGATGCACGCGCGGATATCAAAATTAAGGAATCTCAACATGCTGCTACAAAACGCATCTTTAACGTGCGCATTCCAGCTGCCAATTCATCCTTTACTCAAAGAATGCCTAGATTTCTAAATCCATACATGTACAATAAAGTTTTTAAAATCGTCGACGACTACTTCATACGCTCACGCTACCATGTGAAAACTGCCACCAAACGATGGCTTCATAGTATTTCATATGAACAGACAGAAAATTTACACGAAATACTTTATGAGCATTCCAAAAATTATACACATCTAGTATACGAGCACAGACACGTACACTCACTCACTTTTACACTCACACTCATCATCACACACACCCTTTTTTTTAACGTGGGGAAATCTCTTATGGGTAAAGGAATCGTTCAAGATAATCAACCTTGTAGAGCCGTCCCAACGGTCCGCCCGCCGGAAGGTGGCCGCTGGGCTTCTACCTATAGAAAGGCAGACTTTTTTTTTATGCTATTGGTGGTAAACGAATATGCGGGTCACCTGGTGGTAAGTGATCCCCGCCGCCCATAGACACCTGCGACACGAGAAGAATCAGAGATGCGTTGCCGGCCCTTAAAATATACACTGGATACACACCAGCTGCCTCCCCTCGTCCGCCGGACCTGTGCAATGAGGAGATGGGCCCCCGATCACTCCCCTCAGGTCCGGCTACGGTGATAGGAGTTGGGCAAAGCACCGCCTTCTCCTGTCGGTCCTCCGTTGGTGGAGACGGCCACTTAGTGTGCCCGCCTCATGGGCCCTCTCCGCCGCCTCCTTCTTCCTCTTCGCAAATGGAGGTCATTGTTCGCCACGCCTGTTCGCTGTCAAGCATGGACGAAACCACACTCGGCAGCGACAAATCTCCCCTAGCGCCACCGCCAGTGTGTGTGTTACAAAACAAAATTAACTGACTTTAATATCAAAAACTAATAAGGCACTGAAAAGTGAAAAATAAATAGATTGATAATAATAATTGTAACCTTCTCTTGAATTACATTTAAATGTGTTTAAATTACATGTTAATATTTTTATAAATTTAAATCATAATTCCATTATCTTTGTTACTAGTATTTGTCCAATTAGTCAGTTAATCAGAAAATAATACCAAGATAACTTATGTGCATAATGGGATACCAAGCTTGACCTCTCGGTTCAATCTTCGGGTAACGACATACTGAGGTTGTGAAATTTGGCACAGTTAAAGTTTATATGGAGGAGAAGTGCAGAAAGCTATCTTTTTTATATAAAATGAACTTTAATATAAAGTATTTTTTCCGTTTATATAATTAAAAATCATGGTAAATGGCAAATAACTAAGTAGTCATGATGAAAACCTTTGATTATAGAAGTATATCATTTGACAAAAGAATCATAATAAAGTTCAAAGTTTAAAAAACCAATGAACTATGGTCGAATGTCGACCACTAGGCGCCCACTAGTATATTCGACGTACATTTTGGGATATCATTCAGATTATATCGACGTACTCAGTCATAGTAATTCTTTATATTTAGTTTTTAATTTGAAAATAAGTTTAATGATTTGGTACTTGTTTGGATATATAAGAATTTTAGTTGAATGAATACAAATTAATTATATACTATTGGACTACATTTATTATGTAAGATACAAACACTGTTTGGTAACATTTAATTATGATAGAAGTAGTATTTTTCGCTGCTGTAATGACATATCAGATAAAACTAATTAGTAATATACACTCATCAAAAAAATCTAAGCAACATGCACCAATTTAAATTTTAGGATGGTTCTTCACATTATAACGTTGTATATAAATAAAATAATATCTTTAGGGTTCTATGATGTAAAAATAACAGCTGTTGTCTTTATAAGTTCTTTTAATAACAGAAATGAACAATATTAGAATATACTGTAGAAACTTAGATACATAAGAAACTAAACTTTTTTTTTACAAAATGAAATTTCTAAAGAAAATGTATTTATTGTGAAAGAATAGAACAATTTAATACAAAGTATGGTCTCCTCTGTTATTCAGAACTTGTCGGCAACGATTATTCATTGAATTAATGAGACTGTTTATGTCATCTTGCGGTATTCGCTCCCTATGGAATTGTAGCAAATCCTTCAGCTGTTGGGTTGTTGTCGCTCCGTCCAAGTCCTTCAAAACATGTCTCTGGAGTATGTCCCATGCGTGCTCGATGGGGTTGAGATTTGGCGATTGTGCAGGCCAGGGCAATACCCGGATGTTCTCCGTTGCAAAGTATTCACTGGTTCGCCAAACTGTATGTGAATGCGCATTGTCATGCATTAACCTAAAATCGGAGCCAAAGGTTTGTGCAAATGGGTAGACATAAGGTCTGAGAATATCCTCAATCTAATTTTCAGCATTCATGTTTCCATTTACAAAAACGAGCTCAGTTCGCCTGTTCTTCATAATACCCGCCCATAACATAATTGTTGAGCCGCTGTATGGATGAACTCCCTGAACGCACCTGAGCCTTTCAGTATTTCCGGGCCGACGATACACTCGCACCCTTATTGTATCAGGCTTAAACCCGAATCGCTACTCATCGGAAAACATAATTTTATCCCATTGTTCCTGGGTCCATGTTATGCGTTCTCTACACCATTCATATCGACGAGCGCGACTCCCGTGACGTATCGAGCACGTGATTGGGCGTCGAGCTCGTAGGCCGTACTCATGCAGTCGGTTTCTCACAGTTTGAGGACTTACATCAACACCACCTGAAATTTGTAGCCTCAAACTTATCTCTCGAGCGGTTAACATCGGCTGGCGTCTTGCAGTCAGTTGTCTGTACCGGTCTTGCCGAGTGGTTGTACTCCTTTTACGGCCTGGATGCTGTTCAGCGGGTTCTCCGGTATTATTCTAGCGCTGCCAAAGACGACAAATAACACTTCTATGAATGCCAAAATGTCGAGATACCTGAGATTGATTACTTCCCGCTTGCAACATCGCTACAGCTCTTTGCATTTCATCTGCCATCAAATGCAACGCTTCATGACGTAAAGAATATCTAACAATTAAATTTTGTCGCTAACTTTGTTTAAATGGTAGCTAAAATTATAAAATCAAGACTAAACGTAGCAATTAAAACGTACTTAAATTCAAAGAAATTCGCAGTCATTTGAATTTTATGAAAATACAAAACATAATCATTTTTTTTTTACAACCAGCAATAACAAAAAAGTTTACTTACCTACGCACTTTGATTGAGTAAATACTTAGAAATTAATTAATATAAATGGTAAAATTTGTAATATCACGCATGTTGCTTAGACTTTTTTGATGTGTGTATGATAATAAAGTCACTATAGTAATACTCCTAGTTACAATTCATATATCTGGGCATTGTGTACATGTTCTAATTAATTTAATTCACATGAGTTTAAGTATTTTAGAATTGTGGTGAATTCATTATTTTTTAAATTTTTTGATTAATTCCAGAGCACAATAAATGACATCGTGGATTCAATGGTATATATATTTAGTGGTAATAATTATGATATAATATTTTAGCAAACGCTGGTAACGTATTTTTGTTCCTTAAGAAACAAAATTATCATAAAGTTATAAAAATCCGTTTATATAATACGAGAAAAATATGGGCTGTTTTATCAAGTAATATGTACTTTATCGAGCGATAGATCAAATGTACTCTTTATGTCCGGAGAAAAAGCGTATCTTAAATTAACTGTTTACGATATTCAAGGATTCAGGAACTATTATCATTTGTAATCTAGAAATTCATTTTGGGTACTATTTTACTTACCAACACGGATATGAATAACACAAATTATAAGCGTGAAATTTTTATCAACTATTTTAATGTTTACAAATATGTCTAAGGTATCCAGTACTGACATGTCCTTAAAAGTAAAAAACAAGAAATCAAATAAACAAAAAATTTAATAGACAAAAATTAGTACAACAAAAATATTGTTAACAAAATATCAGAATAATCTATAATATTCATTTCAACAGCATTCCGTTATCGTTTACGTAATCTGACCCCGTTATACTTTTAGCTTTATCGCTCGCCAAAAACAGAACCAAATCAGCTATTTCCTCTGGCTCTCCAATTCTATTTAATGCGGTGCTAATCTCATAATTCTTCATTGCCTCCGACAAAGCTGCAGTATTAACAATATCAGTTTTAACTGGTCCTGGACTGACTGAGTTCACTCTGACACCCGCGGGTGCAAGTTCGAGAGCTATGCATCGCGTGAAATGATTCAGAGCAGCTTTAGACAATTCATAAGATGAGGCCTTTAGAG
This sequence comes from Antheraea mylitta, assembly GCA_014332785.1. Taxonomy (NCBI): domain Eukaryota; kingdom Metazoa; phylum Arthropoda; class Insecta; order Lepidoptera; family Saturniidae; genus Antheraea; species Antheraea mylitta. Next base: position 686,418 of record JACEII010000084.1, read on the forward strand.
TTGATACTTTTCTTGCAGCCACGCTCGATATATTGGTAATATTTCCTTTCGTTTCTACTAGATACGGTACAGCTAAATTAGTTATAAGAGCTACAGCTCTCATATTCGTGTTCATAATAGCGTCGTATATCTCCATATATGCATTGTCAAGTATACTACAACTCCTTACAATTCCTGCGTTATTAACAAGCACATCCAGCTTACCGTATACGTCGATAGTTTGTTTGATTATAGTCGTTGCTTCATTGTCTTTAGCCACATCTGCTCTGATAATTAGTGGTTTCTTTCCGATCTTAGCAAATTCACTTTCGATTATATTAAGTTTCTCTTGGTTTCTACCGACGATGGCAACGTCAGCATCTTCTTTACCGAATTCGAGGGCTATAGCAGCCCCTATACCACCACTAGCACCAGTAACGAGAACTACTTTATTTGAAAAACTCATTTTAACGTGTTTTCTATTATTAGTACCAATTCCAACTGTGATATTTTTATTTACAACTGGTTATGATATAAAAAGCGGCATAATGATGACTGGCATAAAGTTTATAATAGTGTAATGACGTAATCGTGTCGTAAGATAAGCAATATGTATATTCGTAAGCGGTAACAACAAATATTATCTTTGTATCGTTTTGTATAATCGCTAGTCGCTGCTGCTATGTTATCTTGCGTAATATGATCTTCCGGTTACGTTTTAGGACACCATGTAAAGGAAATAAAGAATACTGGCACAGAAATTGTTCCATTATTTCACGGCCTGGCAAAGACGAGAAGTTGCAAACTTTTCAGTACGTGTGTATCGTAAAACTGTGACTTTGATGGCCAAAAGCACGTGTTTCGGGTAATGAAAGGTGAGAAATGAATTAAATTAGGTCGCTCTTTAGGATACTTGCCATACACGCTCAATGAGGTGATGTCCCTACATAATTAAAGATCAGTTTGATGAACTCAGTAGTGTCTGCATCATTAACAACGTGGAGAGCTCGTCTCTGCAACCTGTTTAGGGCATTCAGAAGATACTTTGCGGAGACCTATCTCCTAGGTGCGAACAAAATTCACGGATCACCAAACCTGTAACTTGTGAAGGAGCTACTAATAATGCATTATATTTGGTTATTACGGACGAAAAAATCTGTCGCCCTCTATTTTGGATTTCGTGTCTCCGTGACGTAGTAATGGATAATGAAGTTATGTAGGTAATAACAAATGGTAATAATGGAATGAATATTACAAGTCATAAGCAAAGATACAATAGGAAAGAGATCGTTTCGTAAATGAAAAACTGTAATTAAAATAGACATACTCAACATTTACTGTAAATTAGTACATAAATGCTGGAAAACTTAAGAATATTGCCATTTAACAAATTCAACTGTCACCGACTCGTAGTTATCTACGAGTTAAATACTTCTACATCTGACTTAATATTAGTGGTATATTTGATCGTTCTCACCTAGCATCGGTCATCAAGTATTAATGTAATCATCAACCACTAATAGCCATCAATACCTAGACAATGTTCTATGGAGGAATGTTTCAGGGTACAATAAAGTTAGCGAAATATTTAATTGTTATAATCTATACTAATATCATAAAACTGAAGTGTTCGTTTGCTTGAAGGCGATAATCTCCGGAACTACTGGTGCGATTTAAAACTTCCTACAGTATTAGCTCAAGTATCGAAGAATGCTATATCAAGACGAAAGATTATTTCAAAATTGTTTTTTTTTTAGGGTAAGCCCAAAGTAACTATTCACGTGGACGAATTCGCTGACAGAAACTTATTTATAAACTTGTAGCTTTTGATTTTTAATAATATTTATAAGTTGATTTTGCTTGAATTTATAAAGGAAAAATTTAAATGTAACCAATATGATTTTTTTTGTAATATACCTATTATGAATATAATAAACAATGTTTGATAACAATGCAGCCGAAAACGGATGCCTTTATCACTGTTACTCTTAGATACATACTGATAACTACTAAACTGTGCTAATAAACTCATTATATGAACAATAAATAACTTTGCGATGATGAGTGTAGCCCCTATTTCTTATTTACAAGCTCATCATATACATCTACTGCTATTATGTTCTGCTATTATCTGATACATATATGGGTCAAACTTCAGATATGTTTACCCAAAACTATGACATTTTACTTGACGTTGACAAATAATATTACAATGAACGTTCGAGTATAATTCATGCAAAGAAGTTTCAACTCAGGCGGTTTCAGAATTTTGTCACAAACTCGCAACACGTGAGATAGACACAATGGAAGTAGTTACTTTTGCAAACGCTTTATAACAAAGATAATTACATTAGGAAAACAGTTAAGAATCAACAAGTGTCTTTAGTATCTGAGCATAAACAATAATAATCCCATACACTTAAAAAAAAAATTACTGTAGAACAAAACCATTGTCACTGACGTAATCAGATCCAGTTATACTCTTTGCCTTATCACTTGCTAAATATAAAACAACATCCGCAATTTCTTCAGGTTCACCAATTTTACGGAGAGCTATACTTTTTTTCAAATCTTCCAAATGATCGTCCATTTCAGCGATGCTAAAGATGTCGGTAGCTACTGGTCCAGGGCTAACGGTGTTCACTCTGACCCCATGTGCAGCTAACTCTAGAGCTATACACCTCGAGAAATGATTGAGACCTGCTTTTGATGTTCTGTATGAAACCACGTGTACAGGATGGGCCTTTACAGCAGCAACGCTCGATATATTAACAATATTTCCTTTGCTTTCCACAAGATACGGTACTGCTAGATTTGTTAATACCGCAACCGCTCTTAGATTTAAGTTCATTAGTTCATCAAAAACCTGCATGAAGCTGGTATTAAAAATGTTATCTTGTTTCATTACACCGGCGTTATTAATTAGTATGTCGAGTTTACCAAACGCATTTATAGTTTGTTCGATAATAGATTGTGCATCGTCATCTTTACATACATCAGCTTTGATAACTAAGGGTTTCTTACCCAATTTAAGAAATTCAGCATTCACGTTTTTTAATTTTTCTTCATTTCTGCCAACGATTACTACACTAGCACCTTCTTTAGCAAACGCAATAGCTGTAGCAGCTCCTATACCGCTACTGGCACCAGTTACTAGAACCACTTTGTTAGTAAAACTCATCTTGAATATATCTCATGTATGATCTGTTTATTAAATATAATATGTTATATTTAAACACAATATTAAAAATGTGCTATAACTGCTAGTTGTTTATCACAAATGATGTATGTACAGTACGTGTATTGATATGATGTTACTTGTATCAGTACATGAGTAATAAATATACAGAATGCACACTTCTAAGCTTTTTAAGAATTCTTATATATAATTAGTTATTAACGATTTCAATAGCATGTTTTTATATCGTTTTAGAAATTATTGTTTATAACTTATTCGTAATTTTTGAAAATTCTTAAATAAATCGTTTGCTTCTTTATTATATATATAGGTACATTATTTTTATTGAATGTTGTTAAAGTACCTATTAAAGTAATAAAAGGTCAAAGAAGCGATTGTGTTAGTTTTAA
>JACEII010000084.1:694984-720064 GCA_014332785.1 Antheraea mylitta
AAACTTTCGCCCGTATACCGACTTTACAGGCAACCAATTTTTTTTTTCTGGCATTTTTGTAGGTGGTAGAGCCACGCTTAAGCTATTACTTGTGTCAGTGTAAATGTGTCGGCTCGCCCGGGGTAGTACCACCTGACCCACAAAAAAAACCTATGTAAAGTAACAGTGCTTGCATTGTTGCGTTTCGTTCGGTCAGTAAGAGCGCCAGAGGAACACACCTCTCCTCCCACCCCCTTCCCAATCCCCTCAAACACAGGTTGGCAACGTACTTGCGACTGCCCTGATGTTGTAAGTGTCTATGGACGGTGGTGATTACTTAACGTCAGGTAAACTGCCTTTTCGTTTGCCTCGTATGACATTAAAAAAACATAGAAATCCTTTTCTTATGAGCAACAGGTGGCTTAAAAATAATCAAGTTATCATCTTTTGAAGTGATCATGGCTTAATTTATTGCGTTTTTGGACACCGCGCCAATAAACGTAGGTTCGAATCCTTGAAACTCACATAGTTCAAAAAGTTCAAAGTCGAATGATTGGATTTAGCAATCTCAAATAAAAACGATGCAAAAATGTTTTTAGTATATATTTATCATATGTATCCGCAGCTCTGTACGCGTTTTTTTTTAAATTGTTTTAAAGAATTATAAAATTGTGAGACTATTTACAATTATAGAAATTCCCTTTAAAACAATTGTAAGTATCATACTTATGGACGCATGTCACTTACAGTAATATGTTACGTATACATTAGCCAGATAAATACTAACAGCGTGCCTAATGAGGTGTACCATCAGCAACATATTTGGAATTTTAATCCATCATATAACTAACTACCTTAGTGCTCAATTACACTGTATAAGGAACTAATGCAACAATAATTTTATATATTACTAGCCTCTGCCAGCGACTTCGTTCGCGTTCTCAGTAGGAAAAAACATCTCGATTTTGAAACATTTTTCATCTGTGCTCTGCTCCTATTGGTCTTAGCGTGATGATATATAGCCTATAACCATTCTCGGTGAATGTGCTATATAACACTGAAAGAATTATTCAAATCGGACCAGTAGTTCCTGAGATTACCCCCTACAACGTCACAACATCACAACATCATGTCACAAACTCACAACCTTTACCTCTTTATAATATTAGTATAGAGTATAGATTAGAAAGATTGAAATTTACATTACATTTAATATACATTGCCATTATAATTAAGATTTTGTGACTAAACAACAAATAAACGCTTATCGGTTCCGATAGAAATTGTATTATGGAACTCTTTACGCAATACCTTTATCGTCTAAGATTTTAGGAAAACCTCTTCTGTCTTCAAAGTTATTGATAAATATAATGTTGAATAGTTAACGATAAGTTGATAATTATTTCTCTAAATAAAAATAAAGAATGAGTTAAAATCTTGCTAAATATCATACAGATAAAGTCGCGAGTAACAGCAGTAGCAATTACTTTTTATAAGGTTCACTGTCTACCAGTGGAAGTCCCATGAAAATCGGTGAAACCGTTTTGAAGAAAGCACTGTGGACGAAACCACTGTTAACAACTAGTATAAACTAAAATTACCAAAATTACTTTTTATAAGGTCAGTTATCTCACAGTGAAAGTCTTGTGAAAATCGGCCTAACCATTTTGGAGAAAGCACAGCGAACGAAGCCACGGTTAACAGCTATTCCAAATTAAAAGATATTAAATTACTTGTTATTATGTGTTGTTGTTGCTGTTGGTGAAAGTTTCGTGAAAATCAATCCAACCGTTTTGGAGATACAAAGCCGTAGTAAGCATCTACTCTAATTTAGCCTAAGTAATCTACTATAATTTTAGCTATCTGCCAGTGAAATTCCCGTCAAAATCGGTCCAGCCGTTTTGGAGATTACTTGGAACAAACAGGTAGACAAACCATAAAAAAATTGGATATTTTTTATCAGTAGCGTGTATAATTTCGTACACAATCAGTAAAAAAAAATAAAATTTTAATATTACATACAGACACTTCATCTATCTAAAACCTTTAAACGAGCAATTCTTATATATTTGTATATATTCAGGATCCTAGAAACGGCGTCATCTGTTTCCGTGAAAGTTAGCATGTAGATAGCTTCGGGGGCGATAAATCGATCTAGCTAGATTTTGTTCATAGAAAACTTTTTTTAACTGAGATTTCAGGCAATGAAAAATATACCTCGAATATACAGGTAAATTTCGCCAGCACTGTCAAAACAAAAATAACTTCGATGGAAATTGGTTGCTTCGAAAATCCGTGTAACCCCAGTTCAAATCCAAGTGAATATAATTTTTTTTATGATAATTTTGTAATGTAAACCTAACAATTTATTTTAATTAAATAAATACTTCTATTGTTATAATTATAAGAGAGATATTTTTTTTAAATATTTTTTTTTTATGTGAAAAAATGCTAATTTATGTGAGGCAAACCCAACAGTTTTTTTTAATTTAGAAATGTTTTTATAGAACCGAGCTAGGCTAGGTCGCCTAGGTACTTTTTATTATATGTATAGAAAATAATGGTTTTTTTATGCCAAAAAGGCAGCAAACAGGCAGACGGCTCACCTGATGGTAAGTGGTTACCGTCGCCTATGAACAACTGCAACACTAAGGGCATCGCTGTTGTGTTGCTGACCTTGAAGAGCGCGTTTCATTCCTTTCTTGAAGAGCCCCATAGGAAAGCCCCTGAGGAAAAACCGTGCCGGGCAACCCATTTCACAACGTCAGCGTACGTTTGAGGAAGGTTCGAGAGAACCTCACGGTAGTCGCGATTTTGCTAGCTTTAAGATACCGAATGATACCGAATATGGATGATTTCATCGCTTTACCTATAAAACAGATAAGGCTATTAAATAAAACAATGTTAATAAAACAGTAATATTTATTTTAAGATTACCTACAAAATATATACGATCATTTCCTTAGCGAAGGCAAGAGTAGCAACTATTTATTATTCAATTTATTAACTTACAAAGTGTTCAATGACTACGTCCGGTACCGCTATGATACACCCGAGAGGCGTGACTACAACGCCACCGGAACATTACTAGATCCACCGTATTAGAGATACATAATTTAGATGCATAAATGAGAACGATTATATAGATGGTGTATCACTTGAATAACAATCTGCTATTTAATATCATCTATAGTAATTGCTTTGACTTCCACAATTTGGCATATAAAAGAAAAGATACCGTCAATCTACGCGCACTTCTATGTGAACGTTGTTGTGGGTCGGAGCTCTGTTCGGATGAATAGTCACAGTATTTAATGAATGTTAATGGTTTCGCTGACCGACCGGCTGACAGTAGGATCTATTTTTTACATATCTTTCAAACTTACAAGACATATTATAAACAAAATTTTATGTCGTTGTTTCTTATGTATCTTAGTATGATTATTTTTGTTGAGTGTGTACAGGTTTTTTGTAAATAATAAAAAATAATCTAAATAAAATAGAATCCCAAACATATGTTTCCTACTTCAGTTAACACAAGCCAATTATTACGAAAATTGAGCCTACTGATTAAGTTTATATAACATTATATTTGTTAATAATAAAAAAATATTATTATAACTTAAAAAAATAAAATTTTATTACAATAGCTTCACTAATTAATCGAAAGGAACTTCGTTCCATCCGGGTGTCCCTTGACACCTCTCAAGTTTTTTTTAATATATATGTATCGGATTAGGCAACAAAGAAAAACAATTAAAAATTAGTAACAAAAATATTTGTAAACTTAAATCTTATTAGAATCGATTGGTAACTTACATGTATTTTGGTTACTCAAATTAGTTCTTACAGCTGTCCATGAAAGCAATATAAAATCAAACTGCGTTAGATATTACATTAGCAGCAGTGGAATTTCGAAAAAGCCAAAAATATTTTTAACTACTCTATATTATTCTCTGGTTCCTATATCAATTACAAATCAAGGCTGTTTACCCAAATTTGTGGCACCAGCTATATCAACACGAATATAGTTTCTGCGATGATTGTAAAATTATTTACGTCCGAAGAAATTCTATAATACAAATATTCAGAATAATATAAATACTAACAAAGTGACCAAGGAATTGTAGTTTTGACAGGCAGTGTTTCGATTATTCTTGAATGGGTAATATTATTTCTACATACATTTCAAAAATATTTCTTTACATCAGAAGAAAGCCATTATCACTGACGTAATCAGATCCAGTTATGCTCCTTGCTTTATCACTAGCTAAATACAAAACAACATCTGCAATCTCTTCAGGTTCACCAATTCTGCGAAGAGGTACGCTTGACCTTAAATATTCCTTATAATCTTCTATATCAGCAGTCTGAAAAATATCAGTAGCTACCGGTCCAGGGCTAACAGTGTTCACTCTAACCCCATGCGCAGCAAGTTCCAAAGCTATACACCTCGAGAAATGATTAAGACCCGCTTTTGATGTTTTGTACGAAACCATTTGTAAGGGATGGGCCGCTGTAGCGCTAACACTAGATATGTTAACAATATTCCCCTTAGTCTTCATAAGATACGGTACCGCTAGGTTTGTTAATAAGACAACCGCTCTTAAATTTGTGTTCATTACTTCATCAAATAACTCCATGAAGTCTGTATCTAAAAGGTTACTTGATTTTAATATACCCGCGTTGTTAACAAGTATGTCGAGTTTACCAAACGCATCTATAGTTTGTTTGATAATAGATTGAGCTTCGTTGTCCTTAGAAACGTCAGCTTTGATAACTAAAGGTTTCTTACCCAATTTAAGAATTTCAGCATTAACGTTTTTTAATTTTTCTTCATTTCTGCCAACGATTGCTACACTAGCACCTTCTTTAGCAAACGCAATAGCTGTAGCCGCTCCTATACCACCACTAGCACCAGTTACTAGAACCACTTTGTTAGTGAAACTCATCTTGAATATATCTCGTGTATGTTCTGTTTATTAAATATAATATAATGTTATATTTAAACACAATATTAAAAATGTGCTATAACGGCTAGTTGTTTATCACAAATGATGTATGGTACAGTACGTGTATTGATATCATGTTACTTGTATCAGTACATGAGTAATAAATGTATACAGAACGCACACTTCTAAGCCTCTTTAGAACTCTTATATGTAATTAGTTATTCAAAATTTGAAAAGCGTGTTTGTATATCGTTTTTGAAATTATTGTTTACGACTTATTAGTTATTTTTGAAAATTCTTAAAGAAATAGTTTGTTTCTTTAGTATATGCATACATTATTATAATTATTAATGAATGTTGTTAAATCACCTATTCAAATAGTAACAGTTCATAGAAGCGATTGTGTTAGTTTCAGTAAGTGAGATTTATAGGATAGTACCAAATATGTTTACTATTTTAGAATCACTAATTAATGGTTTTATATATTTTTTTTTTTCATTTATTGCAATTTATCTACAAAAGTTAAGATACTATAACTAAATAGAACAATATTAAAAAAAAAACTGAGTCAAAATATTTACAATATCTACAATAAATAGGCAGCGAGAAACGGTAAGAAGATTTACCTCTTTTTTTTCAGGCTATTTTCTTTATTATTTTTCTTTTCTTGACGATTCTATGACGATTGGCGAGTTTTTGTGTTATGAATAAAAAAAAAATTAGAAAGTTTTTTTTTCTTTATGGTCAAAGCTTGATCACTGGACGAGCACTAGTAACATTTTAAACATCGTTGCATTTATGCAAGTTTTGATAACCACACATTTTTATCGCAGATTAGTTCTCGTACTAGGCTTGTCAATATAACAATTACTTTCCAGTAGTTCAAAAATAATTACAGACCACTGTATACATTTAATATTAACTGTACTAACTGCAAGCTTGTTTATTTATAGTTACGAAAAAAATACCCGATCGTGATGCGAACGTAGGCAGTGTAAACCAATTTATATTCAGTATGAACTCTCAGCAATTTTCTTACTCATCTAGAGGTTCCATTCTTCGCAATAAAAGCGATAAATACAATAATGATATATAATATCTCTGAATAAATTGTTGTTATTGTATTTTAGTTACGTAACTTATTTTTCAAAGATAACGAAAAGTATGTTGATATAAATAATTTACACATAATAAACATGTATGTTAAATTAGCTGTAGGTGAATGATATTAATTCGAAACCTATGATTGCTTTTTAATACTGCTTGTAATGTTTACGGATTGATTAGGGATTTGTTACATTTTTTTAAATATCATAGCAGGAAAACGGACAGGTTGGTCACCTGATTTTAAGTGATCACCACCGTCTATAGACACTTGCAACACCAGGGGAGTCGCAAGTGCTTTGCCAGCTTGTTTTGAGGGGGGGGGGGGACAGGGAAGTTGGAGTAGGGGAGTGGAAAGGGAGTAGGGGAGATGTTCTTCCGGCGCTCTCACTGACCAAACGATTGCAAGCACTGTTACTTCACGTTAGTTTTCTGTGAGAGGATGGTATTACTCCGGACGAGCCGATCCATTCATGCCTGAACCAGTAATAGCTGCAGCGTGGTTCTACCACCTATTGTCTGTTACTATCTGTTAATAAGAAAGTATTAATGTGGGATGCAGCAATGGCTTTCTGACACTGAAATTTTTATCTATAAGCAACGGACGACTTAAAATACAACTTATAATGGCTTAGTTTTTAGTTTGTTCGGTACACCGCGCCTATGGATGTAGGTTTAAATCCTTGCAACTCACATAGATCTACAAATTCAAGGTTGAATAAGTTATTTTTACAAAGTAGAGAATTCTGGAAACGATACATTTTCTAGTATATATTTATCATATGATGGTAATAAAACCAAATATGGATGAATTCATCGCTTTTTGTGTAAAACAGATAAGGTATATATGTTAATACAACAAAAATATTTGTTTTAAGATTACAACATATGTGGGACTACACTCTGCCTACGACTTCGTTCGCGTGGAATAGTTGCTTTGGGCTAACGTTATCATGCAGCGGAAGCTCTTAAGAGGAAAAGAAACCCCGATTCTCCATTGGTGCTCCGCTCCTATTAGTCATAGCGTGATGATATATTGCCTATAAACATCATGTAGGTGGTAGAGCCACGCTGAAGCTATTACTGGTTTCAGCATGTATGGGTCGGTTCGTCCGAGGTAGTACCACCCTCTCACAGAAAACCGACGTGAAGTAACAGTGGTTGCATTGTTGCATTTAGTTCAGTCAGTGAGAGCGCTGGAGACCCATCTCCCTTCCCTCTTCTATCCCTTCCCCTCTCTTTTAACCCCTCTCCCTTTCTCTCCATTCCCGCAAACACAGGCTGGTAACGCACGTGCGCCTTCTCTGGGGTTGCAAGTGTCTATGGACGGTGGTAATCGCTTAACACAGGTAACTAGCCTGTTCATTTGCCTGCTATTTCATATTAACACTCGAACTTATACTAATACAGCTGCATTGCATTTAACAGTCACTCCGGCGCGTGCGTTAATCGACGATGACTCGTGTGCTCAATAGTGGTGCGGACGCGCAACTATTGCCCTCTAGCGGTATGTTAAGGAAGGAAAAGCTGTGGGGTGGGGAAAAGAATTTGCCCCCGCGACAACAGAGTAAATAAAATAACTACCAGCGGGCTTGGAGCAGGTGTAGTAATTAACAATACATACATAAAAAATACATGATTAAGAAATATATGCAAAATGCAAACTTCTAAAATTATTTAAATGATTCTTTAAAAGACCCACAAGGTTACTGGTTGTTAAAAATATATTTGTGTATAGTTTTTTAAATAACTGTTTACATTTACTGTTAAATTTTATTAAGTATTGGAAGAAATGGTTTACTGTCTTAATAACAAAAAAATATACATTATTATCATCGAAATTTGTTAAGTAAACAATAAAATATCATAGAAATAATTATTAACATTAAGATAATTATTATTTGCTAGATTTTATATTTTTTTGTGTACTGCTTTTGATATTTGACGTTATATATATTCTTTTTGATAAGAGTTCTTAAAATACGTATTGTAAATTGATTTATAAAATTAAGGTTCTAGTATAATTAAGTGAACTACTTACTACAATGTAGACGTAAAATAAAGGAAAATTAAATGAAAATCTTATGAATTTTAATATTAAAAATTTTCAATTGTCGAAAAATTACAGTAACACCTAATTTACCATATAAATATTTTTATTGCAATTATAAATCCTTAACATTTAATGTTAGATGGACTATATGCTTATTTGTTTATCTTACTATAAGAAATGTGGTCATCATACTGACTTAGCCAAAATCAGTTAGCTTAGAAAATAGTTTGTAGATACCCTATTTATGAGATGACCTGAAGTATATAAGAGAAATGTAATCTAATATTCCTACATCTCAATTGTGTAGAGATAGCTCTCTACACAAACACATTTAATATAGTTTTTGGCGGGATTTTAGTCTCTCATGTAGTGGATTTTATATTTTATTCATAATCTTTTGTTATTTCACTCTATAATTTGTAATTTGATGGTGTTTTACGTAATAAAGTTAGTTTATTGTGCATAAGTGAAGTGAATGGAAAATAATACCACGGAGCATGAAATTCTAAGATGCCACAAAAATTCCCTGGAAGGTTCTAACAAGGGATCCACCATCTTATTAGAATATTGATTAACACGACGCTTAATATTGAAGTGATCGCACGACGCTTGTAATATTATTAACTCCTCAACAATGGCAGTAATAATCAGAAAGATTGATTGCCAAAAATAAAGTGAAAAAAAAAAACTCATCAAATAATAGTAATACAGCCAAGAAGTTAATACAAATCAAATTTACGCGTAATTTATTCATTTATGATTGATTGGTTTGTACAAGAAATAAGTTACATTTAAATATTTAATTTATTTCTCTTTTTTTTTTGCAGATATTCGGTGTATTCAAACGGTGTTAGGATAACCAAAAGGGTAAAATACCATTACCAGTTACAACTACTTATTGGCGTAGTCTGGTGAAACTGTGAAGTCCAGTCATAATCATAGTCAGTCCGAAAAAACTACCTACTGTATGTTGTTTAATATTCCTGATATATATCAGGATATGGTAGACTTTGATATTTTAAATGTTTATAAGCATATTCTTTTAAATTTTCTTTGAGTTTTCGTTGGGTTTATAAGGAAAAATTCTGAAATAACATAATAAATGTTTTTGTAATATGTATTATTTATTTATTAATATGGTTGTTTATATATTTATATATATATGAATAAAACTATAATATATGTATCGAATATCTTAAAATATATAATATGTATTTGGCGATGAGGAGAATGGCCACAATTTTTAGTCTATTAACTTATGAAGTATATATACAACATTCAGTACTTTATCATTCTAGTGATTACGAGTAAGATATATTTTTACAGTTTGTTAGTCATTCGGTCAATAAGGACATAATTACTGACATGATTTTTATCTTTGATCTAATAGTAACGCTATAAATAATGCTATAAATTACTTTCATATATTCGTAACGGTTTATGAAATCATTCAAAACTTTTGGATTACATGTTTATGGAGTCTAAACGGTAGTCAAATATTAACTATTCCAAAAAGATAAATCGTAAAACGTAATTGCATCTAAAGACAATGGTTCTATTGGTAATGTATATCAATTATACGGCAGGTTCGTCTTTCCAAAAATATGGCATGTTTTTTTTTTTTTTTTATAGAAGCACGACAAAGTGACTGCGCTAAGCCTGATGTTAAGCATAGTACAATCCAAAAACATCGGCAACCACCGAGAGATAGATTATCCATCGCCGGTTGCCGCTGTCATGCCGGCCATAATGACGAAAGTCGCCCGGTACTGGATATGCACAGGCTGATCCCGAAACGCGACGCGCAGAAGCTAGTCACTATGACGGGCTTTTTCGCCATGTACATGGTGGTTGCGACCCAGTCGGGCTGTAAAACCCTACCACCCCGCTATCGCCATTGCCCTGTTCGTTATTCAGCAGGGTGCACCATGTGCAGGTGAGGTTGGCTTAGGTGTCTCAAGTCTTAAGATGTTATTCGACACCCCTTACACCCCTCACTTAACTCACAATCCAAATAATTTTTAACATTGATATTCAGGTGTAATTCCAGCGATGGAAATTCATTCATTCATTAATTTTCTCACTACATTTCTGCAAAATACGTAGTACAATCAAAGTATTTACAATTGCGGACGTTCTATTTTAAAAGTGGTCACAGTTACAAGAATACTAACAAAGCGAATTAGCAACAATAGTCATGACAACCAGTGTTTTCATTATTTAGTCGTACGTAGTAGACACATTAAAAAAATATTCTTATTTCAGCAGAAAACCATTGTCACTGACGTAATCAGATCCAGTTATACTCTTTGCCTTATCACTTGCTAAATACAAAACAACATCCGCAATTTCTTCAGGTTCACCAATTTTACGGAGAGCTATACTTTTTTTCAAATCTTCCAAATGATCGTCCATTTCAGCGTTGCTAAAGATGTCGGTAGCTACTGGTCCAGGGCTAACGGTGTTCACTCTGACCCCATGTGCAGCTAACTCTAGAGCTATAGACCTCGAGAAATGATTGAGACCTGCTTTTGATGTTTTGTATGAAACGAGTTGTATGGGATGAGGCACTGTAGCAGCAATGCTAGATATATTAACAATATTCCCTTTAGTTTTCACAAGATACGGTACTGCTAGATTTGTTAATAAGACAACCGCTCTTAAATTTGTGTTCATCACTTCATCAAAAACCTCCATGAAGCTGGTACCAAAGATGTTATCTTGTCTCAATATACCGGCGTTGTTAACGAGAACGTCGAGTTTACCAAACGCATCTATTGTTTGTTTGATAATAGATTGAGCTTCGTCATCTTTAGATACATCAGCTTTGATAACTAAGGGTTTCTTACCCAATTTAACAAATTCAGTATTGACGATTTTTAATTTTTCTTCATTTCTACCGACGATAGCTACACTAGCACCTTCTTTAGCAAACGCAATAGCTGTAGCAGCTCCTATACCACCACTAGCACCAGTTACAAGAACTATTTTGTTAGTAAAACTCATTTCTAATATATCACGTATAACCTAATTCTTTAGGAATGGTCGTTATATCTGTATGTGATATAAATGTGCTACAATTTCTAGCACTTTATCACGAATGAGAATTTTGGAGCGTGTGTACTGATATAACAATATTTGGGTTAATACGTGATTAAAAAATATACGCAGAACGCCGAGTTCTACGTTTTTCTAACACTCGGACAAAGTTGCACGTTATTGAAAATTATATTTGTATATAGGAGTTGAAATTACTGTTTAGAACTTACTATCAAACTTTATAAAATATTTAAGGTGATGGTTTACTGCTTTAATACGTACATAAATTATATTAATAAACTTTTTAAATTAAACATTGAAATTATAGAGTGATTGCTTCAGTCTTAATCGACTATAGGTACAGAATTACACTTATAACTTATGTTTTGCTACGTCTTATAATATTTAATACTTTAACATTACAAATATTCACTTCAACGAAAGCTTTTAAAGAAACTTACGTACTTGCTACAAAATAAGTTACATAGTAAATTACTAACTTACTTAGTTGCTACAAAGTAGACGCCCAATAAAAGAGTATTAAAGTTAAGACAATTAAAACAATAACATTTGATAAAATACTTTTGCCAATTTCATCTGTGGATACATCACAATCACACCTAATCTACCACAGAAGAATAGTCCTGGCACTTTTATGTGGTTGTCAATATAAATTGACCTATGAGTTATTAAATTTATTCCTAGTTCGTTATTGATAATTGTAGACCGCTATATCCATTCATTGTCAGGTAGACTATATGCCAGTTTATTTATTCTTAGTATAGAAATGTGGTCGTGATTCTAATTTAGCTAGTGCAAAAGAATTTGTAGATACCCTATGTATAAGATGACCTAAAGTTTATAAGAGAAATATAGACCGAGACATGTAATCTAATACTCCAACAATGTCTCATTTATATGGAGATAACTCTCTGCAAATTCTTTTACTCGTCTAATTACTGTACACGCGTCTTTCGCAATAGGGGCGATAAATATAATAATGTTATATACTAAGTATAGATAGATTGTTATATTATTTCTGTTACGTAATTTATTTTGAAAGATAATGGAGTTATTGTATAAATTATACATGTCACTGATAGTAAAAACATATTTTAAATTAACAGTTGGTGAATTAAAATTAAGCTACACTTATGATTGCTTTAGAAATGTTATTGTTTGTGACCAAGTATTAATTTGGGGTATCAATATGGCTTTATAAAGTTGAAATCTTGGTCTATAGGATATGAGTGTTTAAAATACAATAAAGTTAAGATCGGCTACGGACATCATGTAGCCATTTTAGCGGCTTTGTCGCTAAATCTAGCGGATTTTGGATATGTCTAACGATTTTTTCCATCTAGCGACTTAAAAAAAATTAGCGACTTCTAGCGACTAATTGAATATTGAAAATATGTAAGTATTTTGGTATTAATTTAATTGTAATTACTGGTAACAACATGAATTGCTTATGTTGTTTTTGAATTTCCCTACCAGAATGACGTTCGATCTCGGGGTCGACCAGAATGAAAACAGCAAGAAGAGTTAAAACGTGACTAAAACTTGTTATAACTAATCCAACTTAAGCCTTGTGTTCATTTTATCACAGTGAAGTATTAATAATATAGTATTTTCACAATATTTTTTACTACTGAATATTATGAAACATTTAGCGACTTCTGGCGGATTTTTTAAATATGTATATTTCAAAATCCAGCGACTTTTTAATTAACGTTTGGAGACTTTTTTTTTCTTAAACGGCAACACTGACGGACATCCTTGCAAGAACGGCCTGTATAAACAGACAAACATTGCTACTGGTGATGGATATCTGTATTTGTAAGACAATTGGAAATATCTGATTGTGTCCATATGCCGTCTTTGTTAGGCTCAGAGTCTTATAATCCCAAATTTGTTTACAGGTAGACGTGAATACCTGACAGTTTGTTTCGATTCATTATGTGCTGATTAACCCTTAAATGCATGCTATTTTATTTAATTATGAAATAGGTATTTCAGTATAAGTTATGAGTCGCAGATAAAGGGAAAAATAATTTAAAAAATCTTGGATTCAACAAAAACTGTGTTTTTGTAAAAAAATGTATTGTAGCCATTTGGCTACACTATGCATCTAGGTAGGTGATGAAAAATCTTATTCATACATAAATAAACCTATGGATCTTACGATCTATAGGGCTATTTATGTATGAAATGTAGCAAAACAGTTTCGTTCTTTGGTGTGGCAAAAGGCCACCTGACACTTGGTGCATTCCGTCTGTGAAAACCCTTGCACCCCGGCAACTTGCACCTATTTTTGGTATTACACCGTTTCTCATTATGGTCCACCCCATCAGTTCTAACGTCTTTGGGTGGAACAGGCTTCATAGGGCCTCGGTGCTTTTTTGCATCAAATTCTCTTTCTAAAGCACTACTGGATGGTCTTCCTCTTTTATTTTCGGCAGACTTTTCATAGTTACATAATGTTTCTGACACAAATTATCATACAACCAACTTTTTCCACCTTCACAATGCTTACGTCAAATTACCCGCCAATTTTATATTCTGAAAACCCTCTTACACGTTTTTTTTTCATTATTTATTTATTTTTATTTATTTATTTAACATATAGAATCAATAACAGTAACATAAAATAAAAATCTAACAAACATACATGCGAATACTTAAAAATTATTTATGTCAACTATTTACAGTTGACTACAGCATTTATGAATAAAAGATACGATGCGGAAGACAATAAAAGTAAAAGAAACAATCATGAAAAAAATTAAGAAGATAGTAAAATAAAACAATTCGATAATCTATAACTTAAAAATTAAGGAAAAAAGATCCTGCAGAAATTAATTAAATAAAAAACTAATTTTAGATCTGAAATTAGATAGGGAATTACTGAATAAGTCTATGGTGTGATCTTTTTTAACAAGATCGTTATATTGTCGAGAAAGTCTGAGAACGATAGAGAAATGACCTAAATTGGTTCTGTAGCTTTTGTGATCAAATAAAGAGACAGGAAATCTAGGTAGTCTGGAAGGCATATTAATATTAAATCGATTCAAAAGTTCTGAATTATCAATGTGGTTATTGAAAAGTTTGTATAAAAAAGTCATGTTCAGCATAATTCTTCTATTGTACAAAGATTTCAGTTTGAATTATTTAATATGATGTGATATAAAAATACGATATATTTATGATAATAGCTATGATATAAAAATACGTTCTGAAACACTTGTCAGAGCTGTCACTTTTTAAAATGACAAAAATTGGTTTATAGACTTTTGGCAACAATATGCATTTAAGGGTTAAGTTAGAATGCCTGAGATACTGAATAAAATAATTTGCAATAACTAGTAACAATCCGATGCATTCTTATTTTTCTGTCTGTAACATTGTTCTGTACTATTACTTCTGTACTTATGTTGGTAACAGCCGACAACTTCATTCGGTTGCGTTTGAGGTCATTAGTAACATCCCCAATATAGTCAACAGTACAGTATCGCATGTCAATAAAAGTTCTCCCGATAGATATAATATTATCAAATACATACTTTATAATTTACCAGCTATAAATAATAGTAAAAACCGCATAATGAGTACATCTATTGCTTAAATTCATTTTTACATATAACATTATCAAGATAGTGTGGCCAAATTCTTAAATAGTTTAAATACAATAAACGTAAAATAACTTTGCATATGTAATGTTAATATTGTTTAAGTCTGCTAATGCTGCAGAATTTTTGTGACTACAAAAACGTTCAGCGCCATCTATGAATTGTAAATAGAAGTATATATATGTCTTTGATTTCATAACAAACATTCTTTATCATTTCACATTTCTGTTTTTTTTTTTTTATTGTAACTCGTGTAATTAATAAATTCTATTTTAGATTGATAAAGTGCTTATTTCATTTTTATTGTTATTATGTTATTTATTTAATATAGTTGCGTATCACCTACAATATTATTTTTTCTTCACAATACCCTGATTAGCTGGAAGAAAACACCTTCTCGCATTAGGTTTTAAGCTTGAGTTATTAAATTGTGATCCTTTGGCTTCTACAAGGAATAAATAGCATTTTTTTTCAGATAGTTGTATCCAGTTGGTCTAACGTATGGATAACCAAAAATATCTTATGGTATGATAGGTTGCAACTACCTACTGAATGTTTTATAATATTCGTTGTATATTCCAAGATACAGTTGAAATAATGATATACTTTGTTATTCTGATTATTTATAAACACATTCTTTTTAATTTTCAAATAGGCTTCTTTGGTCTTTGTTTTTTAAAGGAAAAAAATCTGAAATAACATAACAAATATTTTTAATGTTTTTATTTATTAAGAACAAGATAAACATTTATTAACATTGAAACCGAATATGGATGTATTTATCTATACATGTTTAAGTAATAGAAAGTTAATTGTGAATATATATAATGAAATTATAATATGTATATCAATTATTCTCAAATATATGATATAAATTATTCGGGGATGAGAGTGCCCACTATTTATTAATCTATGAACTTAATAACATTAACATAAAAGATTCAATAGTTTATTATTCTGATGGCTACGAGTAAGATATATTTTTACAATTTGTTGGTCATTCGGATGATAAGGGCATAATTACTGTCGTGGTTTTTCTTTTTGACACAATAGTCAATAATAATGATATGAATGACCTTTATAGACTCGTAACGGTGTGGCTATTACTGGTTTCAGCATGAATGGGTCAGCTCGCCCGGAGTACTACCACCCAACCCACAGAAACACCGACGTGAAATAACAGTGTTTGCATTGTTGCGTCTCGTTCGGTCAGTGCGAGCGCCGGAGCCCCACCTCCCTTCCCCTTCATCTTTCCACATCCCCCTTCCCTTCATTACCAATAGAGGCTGGCAACGAACTTGCGACTCCCGTGTTGCAAGTGTCTATAGACGGTGGTGATCACTTAACATCAGATGACCCAGCTGTTCGTTTGGCTACTACAATATAAAAAGGGGCTATAAATAATAAGTAATAAAAAAGCATTCCAAAATTTTAGACTTGGATCGTTTGGTAAATTACATATCTTTTGAATTTTCTAAATCTAAGTGGTAGTCAAATTTCAACGGTTCCAAAAAGAAAAATTGTGGAATACTATTTTGTCTTAAAGCAACTTTATATAAATTGTATATCAATGACAAGGCAGGTCTGTCCGTTCGTTCAGTGCGCCTCCCATCAGTTCATCAGAGAGAGTCAATAGTCCCTCTTCAGTCCACGAGTTGGGGCCCTGATAGGGGTCAACACCTGCCGGGTTGGGTAGAAGCACTGCAGAGGTCGTTCCTGCCCATCAGGCTTAATGGTGCAAGAAGAACACCGAGGTCAGTAAAAATCTGGCATTCTCACCTGAGCTGCCCTGCTAGGTGTAGAATCCGAGAGGATTCCCTCGCGAAAAAAAAGGTCTGTCCGTTAAAAATTATGGTGACACTGGACAAATATTCTTTAACATTGGTATAATTCTAGCGATGAAACTTGTAATGACGGTTGTTCTGGAGTTTTTCACTATGTGAGCACAATACGTGATACAATCAAGATATTTACATTTGCGGAGATTCTATGTTAAAAATGATCACAATAATATGAATACGAACAAAGTATATTAGCAACAATAGTCGTGGCAATCAGTGTTTTCACCATTTATATATGCGCATATACATTTAGAAAACATATTCTTACTTCAGAAGAAATCCATTATCATTGACGTAATTAGAACCAGTTATGCTCTTTGCCTTATCACTAGCCAAATACAGTGTAATATCCGCAATTTCATCAGATTCACCGATTTTACGAAGAGGTAGGCCTTTACATAAATCTTCCAAAAAATCTTCCATGCCAGAGCTGGCAAAGATATCAGTAGCTACAGGTCCAGGGCTAACGATGTTTACTCTGACCCCATGTGCAGCTAGTTCTAGAGCTATACACCTCGAAAAATGATTAAGAGCTGCTTTTGATGCTCTGTAAGAATTTACTTGAGTGGGAAGAGTCGTTGTAGCAGTTATGCTCGACACGTTAACAATATTCCCTTTGGTTTGTACTAGATACGGTACTGCTAAATTTGTTAATAAAACCACTGCTCTTAAATTTGTATTCATCACTTCATCAAAAACTCCCATGAAAGTTGCATCGAAAATGTTATCTTGTCTCAATATACCGGCGTTGTTAACCAGAACATCGAGTTTACCAAATGCTTCGATAGTTTGTTTGATAATAGATTTAGCTTCATCTTCTTTGGAAACATCAGCTTTGATGACTAAAGGTTTCTTACCCAATTTAAAAAACTCGTCATTAACGTTTTTTAGTTTTTGTTCATTTCTGCCAACGATAGCTACATTTGCACCTTCTTTAGCAAATGCAATAGCTGTAGCAGCTCCTATGCCTCCACTGGCACCAGTTACAAGGACTACTTTATTAGCAAAACTCATTTTAAATATATTTTATATACAATGGTACTGACAAATAATTTATTACATTTAAATATAAGAAAATAAAATGTACTGCGATGGCTAGCAGTTTATCACGAATGATAATTTTGCAGTCAGTGAATTGATATGAAATTAGGTATGTAATTAAAAGATCAAGAAATATATACAGAACGTCAACATCTTATAATCTGTAAACTCACAATTTTGGTAGTTATTAAAAACGAAGAAGTATATCTATATCGTTTTTGGAATTAACATTAACTACTTAGTATTGTTTTTATAAAATATTTCAATGGATGGTTTATTGCCTTAATGCATGTACATATTGTTACTAAAAGTTACCCGCGATTTCGTCCGCTTGAAATGTAACAAACTATTTTTGTTCAGCGTAAAAGATCTGTTTTTTTATATTGTTAACAGACATTTCAATTTTATGTATTTGTATAAATGAAAAATTGCGTTTACTTTTGAAATAATAAATAAGTCATATAAGTGATTGTATTAGTTTTACGTCGGTAAAATGGTATATGTACAAAATAATGTTTTTAAATTATGTATTTGGTTTAGAACAACTAATATAATAAATTATCGCTTACTCGATATTATTCTTCTACTGTCTTTATGCTTTGGTTACTGTTTTGACCTATTACATATGAAATTAGATAAGAATTTGTAATAACATTGTTATATTTAGAAATAATCTTGTATTTTATACATCATTATTAAGACTAAATTACAAACTGACTAAACAACTATGTTGACATGACAACCACGTCCTTATTCAAATATACATCAATACAACAATCCTCCCTCATTATAAAAATATTGAAGACAAATAAATATAGAAAATTCATAAAAATTGTTTATAATCAACTCGAGGAATATTTCTTAATAATCTTCTTTCCACAGGGGCCGGTGGTGGCTGAGCCTCTTCATCTGTATTACACCACCCTCTTGTGGCAGGCAAGACTTCTTCTGGCACATTTTCTTTTTCTGGTTGATTAACGGGATTTGTATCATTGCTATGTGAAGCGTGTACAGGAGATTCCTCGGGAGACCTATCACTCAATTCTATAGTTCATTCCCAATTCTGTATTTCGAAATTCGCGGTACCCTTATTTACAATTAACTGGTTTTTATGCTTCTTCATTACTTGAGAGGTCATGGAATTTTGAAAAAAGTTCGCGAGCCGTTGGCAACGGATACTTTTCAACAACCAATTGTTTATTTATGCATAACTGCATAATCCGCACACAATCGTAACGAACCGTCTCGTTTTAATACAGGCACAATAGGTGACGCATACTCAGAGTGTTCAGTTGGTTTCAATATACCTAAAGAAATCAATCTGTCAATTTCTCTATCAACTTTTTCTTTAAGAGCAAAAGCTAGTGGTTGAGCTCTAACAAAAAAAGGTTTCATGTTTTCTTTTAATTGTAATTTAATTTTATACTTATTGAAGACACCTAGTTCGTCTGAAAATACTGTTGGATATTTAGATTGAAGTTGACTGAACATATTATTATTATCTTTGTCACAAAAATTCACAGACATAATTTTTAAGTTAAATAAAGAAATAAAATCACGTCCCAAAAGGGGCGGACCACCATCCTTAATCACATAAACATCTAACATATGTGATTTATTTTTATAAGAAAACATAAGCCTAGTTACGCCTACACACTCAATACGCTTACCTGTATATGATACTAGCCGTTTACTAGTCAGAGACAATGGCAACTCATTATAATATTTACTAAAAGTTCGATTAGATATAGCTGTGACTGCTGAACCAGTATCAATTTGAAATTTTAAAGGTACTCCTTGTACAGATACAACTTCTGTCATAGGTTCACCAGTTAATGAACCAATATTATAAAACTTACCATCGTCATTACTCTCACTCGTCATATTTTTCTGAACAAAATTTATCTTTTTGCACATGCGCTGCAAATGACCTTTTTGATTACATTTCTTACATTTATAATTTACAAAACGACAATCTAACGAGGTATGATTCCTATACCCGCACACAGAACACACTTTCTGGACCTTACTGGTCGACGCTTTTGAGTATTGATTAATTTTGAGGAGCTGATCGTCCTGCAGGGGCTCTTGAACTGTCGCCGATACTGATGCTGTACCCATACGTGTAGTATAAACGCTCTTCGCTAGATCAATTGCCTTTGCTAATGTCAACCCCTCGACGTGTTGAGAAAATAACTTATCACGTTCTACACCCGGAATCATTCCCATTATAAAACGATCTCGTAAAGCTTCTTCGACGTTCAAAAAGAAACAGTGAGCTGTTAGACCTTGTAATCTTGCTGCCCATTCTACCTATTCTATCTTCATAAGGTACCTCCTGCAGTTCCTTGGGTAATGCTAAGTCTGCAGCCAATCTATAAGTGCTTTCGCTGAGTGTAGTCAGTAAAATTGCTCGTTTCCTGATATTAGCAGGATCCTTTGCTACGTCAATCTCGTTTGCGATAAACCATTGCACTAAACGGGCTTTGAATATTTGCCACTGTTGAACATTGTGGTCAAAACTTTCCACGATCCCGTACTGTGCCATTTCGCACTTTAAACGTGAGTTCTCGTCGCCAATGTTATATTTAGAAATAATCTTGTATTTTATAGATCATTATTAAGACTAAATTACAAACTGACTAAACAACTATCTTGACATGACAACCACGTCCTTATTCAAATATACATCAATACAACAAACATTTGTAACATTAATCTAGTATACCTATAAAAATAAGCTAATATAAAGGAATAAAATATTTTCTACAGAGTGGACGAAAAGAATACGAAGGAAATTTTGCATCATCGTTGCACTCAGATAAAGTTTAATTGCACCAATACAAATGGCGAAGATAGATTTTATTGATAGACTTTTTAACTGGGTTTTCAGGCAATAAAAAAATATAGCTAAAATATAAATCTAAATTATATATATATAATTTATTTAAAAATGTTTTTAAAGAACCGAGCTAGGCTTAGTCGCCCGGATACTCATAGTTAATCAAACAAAAGCAGGCAAATAAAAAAACGTATCTTAATGTTTCTTCTTGAACCCCTCCCCCACCAGGGTTCATAACAAACATTAAGAATTTCCATTCTATACGTTTTATTTGTGACTGTTCTTTAATATAATCCCAGTCCAAATGTTTTAATACATTATTTGTACCAACAAAATGAGTGCCGTTATCCGAATAAATTATATTAACCCGACCTCTTCACGCAATGAATCGCCTAAGAGCCATGAGAAAACTTTCTGTAGATAAAGACAAAGACAATTCTAAGTGTACTGCCCTATAAACAGCACAGGTATACAAAATGACCCAACATTTTTGTCCTGTTTTTAATAACAATGGCCCTGCTAAGTCCACGCCTACAACCTCAAAAACCTTCCCTGTTGTAATTCTGGTTGCCGGCAGAGGAGCAGTAGGTACTTGAGCAGCTTTAACAGAAAATATTTTACAGACTAGGCAATTGTTAATTACTTTCTTTACTGTTCGACGTGCTTCAGTAACCCAATAGCCCTCTCTAACATTATACATTACAAAACCAGTATCTGCATGCTGTAGTGAACGATGTTTTTGGTATATCTATCGACTAACAATAACATGACGTCCAGGAAGAAGTATAGAATATTTGAAGTTATTCAACTCATCGCCTAGTAGTTGTCTCGTTTTAACCTGTTTGTAACCAGGCATACTAGGTACTGAACCGCATAATCTACTCTCAAGTTTGGTTTCAATACTCGTAGCTATTAAATTGCTTTCAAATTGCATTAGATTATCATTTTTAACTTTATCAACATCTTGTATCTTAGGGCCGTCGTCAATTTTTGAATTCTGATCTACGTAAGTAGTAGCATTGTCGGCATCCCCGTAAAACTTTTTTGATTGTAATTCGGGTAACATATTACGTTCAGTGTTACCATTATCATTTGATCATTCCGCTGCTCTGTTATGGGTCCCTGCCTTATATAATTTCTGTGAAGGTCGAGAGACGTTTTCATACTCGGAACTTAATTCGAACCATCGACGTTTATAATCTTCCGCGGTTTCCAAGTCAAAAAATATTATATCTTCTGATTCTTCTGATTGGAACCATAACTCTTTGATTTGACTGTCGATTAGGAGTAATTGCTCAGCCTTTTCCGTCCAATATTTAAACAACGATCTAATATTAGACGTTTGGTCGCGCAATGCCTTCTGCAAATTTGTCTCAGCACATATAAAAAATCGTCTTGCAACTGACCTTTGTTTCTTCAAATTCTCCATTACCGTTACGGTCGCCAATAATTGTAGGATTCAGGTTCGAATTTTGTAGTCGCTAGACGATAAATAAAATAATTTATTTTATTTATCGTTAAATTAGAAGATATTTATTATTGCACACTGTTTTTACAAGACTGACATATATATATTTATTGTTTAGAACAATATACATTTAAAATTATATAAATAAAAGAGGTTTTCAATATCCTCCAGCCCGACTAGAAATGGTCACAGAAAATTACAACAAGAGGTTTTCAACACTATTATTAAACTAGTTGTAAATAATTGTAGGTTGTTGTTACTATTTAACATGACACGTATACCAGCGTCGTACCTGATCTTAAGGGGGTCTTGTAGTTTTTTTTTGAGAGGGAGAAGACGTGTTTAACTTTTTTATTTATTCAGAGAGTATTGTTGAAATTGTGGAGAATATCTAAGATATTTTTTTCTAAATTAGAGCCTCTTAATCTCGGCCTGTTATTGACACGGCTGATACTGTGGTAGGTACGTCTCTGAGGTAGCCTTTAGAATGCAGAAAAGCACTTACTGATTGTAATTTAGCGAGCTTAAAGGAATTTATGTGTACACTGTTTATAAGATGGCCAAAATACACTGTCAAGATACGTAGCATAATATTCCTACAGTGTGTCAATTGCGTGGAGATAACTCGCTGTAAATTTTTTTATTCAATTAACAGTACTATACTCCTATAGGTCAAGATAATAATAAAGAAATAGAATAAGTAGATTATATTATTGAATTATTGATACGTAAGTACGTAATGGAATAAAAGTAGAAAATATATTTATGTTATTCACAATAAAAAATAATTGAATGAACTTTTGACGAATTATATTCCTATTACACCTAATTGTTTAAGAACTGCTATCGTCTGTGAACAAGAATGTATTAATTTAGGGTCTTACTAGGGCTTCTGTTATGAAAATCCATTTTTTTTTCGAAATGGGAACGCTGTTGACCTGGAAAGGTCTTTACAGCTTCACCGAACTATGTGAAAATCCATGTCTATAATTCGTTCACTGTGGTATTCAAGGCAGTTGGAGGGAGGGGAGAGTCAAAGGTGTGTGAGGTGTCAAATTATTGACAAGTCAACACAATTGAAGTGAGATGTCTTGTTTCTAAAAAAATAGTAGTCCGGTGAAGCTGTAAAGGCGTTGCAAGGCTAATAGCGTAGATAGTTCAAAAAAAAAAACTCTCTTGTTTCTCTCAGTACGACCTTTTAAAAACACGCTGCCTCATTCTGGTCAACATATATTATTTTGGTATGTTTTTTTATTGTTCATATATGGTAAGATACCGAATCGAGTATGCTATTTTTTAATGATAAACGTTGACTACAGTTAATACGTTATTAACAAATTCTTAATTATTGCATGCAGATTCTTTTATATACGTCATTCTATACAGTTCTGTGGGCTTGATATTATTATTCATTTCATATCGATTCAAATAAGAATAGTGTACAATGAGGATTAAATGAAAATGTATAACTTTGTATAGATATTTTCGTTGAATTTACTGTGATGGGTTTCGGGAAAAATAACGCACGATTGCAGTGCACAGTGTACAGTGTACAGTGTTACGTCAATGATATTATATTTGTAATATCATTGGTGTGAAATAGTGAAGAAAGAGGTGACATCTATATGTGATCTATAGAGAACGGTAAAGCGACCAAGAGAAAATGTTTCTACTACATAGAAAGTGGCGCCAACTGACATAATAACATTTGACAGTAATGACATACTTGTTCGGTTTATACTATTCTAACATACTGTATTAAAAGGGAGGGAAAGCAACATTTATTCTGCATACATAGAATATATAAATATATACACAAAATTATTCAAGAGATAATCAAAATAACTCAAGTGCGCTACAACAGTAATTCCGACTTCGTATTGTATTATCTACAAATATTTCTAAGATATGGCGACCCGGACAGGGTTATAGGCAAATAATAAGAAATTATGCAAAGAAAATAAATCGAAAATTCATTAAATAAAAAATTGTGAGCACAAGAAAATATTGATAAGGAATTATCTGGCTTATTCCTAACAATACTGAAAATCTTTGCGTCCGATTTGTGATTTCATTTTAACATTGATCCATTATCACTTACATAATCTGATCCCGTTATACTTTTAGCTTTATCGCTCGCCAGAAATAGGACTAAATCAGCTATTTCCTCTGTTTGTCCTATTCTATTCAATGCAGTGCTTGTCTGCAAAATACCTACTGCATCCGTTAATCCCAGATCATAGATAATGTCAGTTTCCACTGGTCCCGGACTAACTGAATTCACTCTAACACCAGCGGATGCAAGTTCAAGTGCAATGCATCGAGTGAAATGGTTTATAGCCGCTTTAGACGCTCCGTAAGACGAGAGGCTACATTTTGATACTTTACTTGCAGCTATACTGGATATATTAATAATATTTCCTTTTGTATCTACTAAATACGATACAGCTAAATTAGTTATAAGAACTAAAGCTCTTATATTCGTGTTCATAATATCATCGAATGTTTCCATAAATGTATTGTCAAATATACTGCAAGGTTTTAGAATTCCTGCGTTATTTACGAGCACATCTAGCTTACCGTACACCTCTATAGTTTGTTTCACTATAGTCTTTGCTTCATTGTCTTTTGCGATATCTGCTTTAATAATAAGAGGCTTCTTTCCGATCTTAGCAAATTCACTGGCAACGTTGTTAAGCTTCTCGTGGTTTCTACCGACAATAGCAACGTCAGCACCTTCTTTAGCAAATGCAATGGCTATAGCTGCACCTATACCACCACTAGCGCCTGTAATAAGTACCACTTTATTAGAAAAATTCATTCTGTTACAATGTGTTATTGATTGCAAATACAAAATTAAACTGTGATATTTCTATCTGCAACGGGATATAAGACAAATTGTATAACAAGATAATGTGTTGCGAGATAATCCTTATCTCTTTTCGTAAGCAGTTACATAAAATAATTATCTATACATATATAAAAATGTAAATTTAATGTTTATATGTACGAACGAAAAACATTTTTGTTAAATTTTACAGGGACGAAGTCGTTAGCTTAAAATTAAATAACCTTATTAGATCTCATAACTTCAGTTATTTGCCATTGAAAGTCTCATGATATCTCATTTGG